>JALNIO010000770.1:0-10772 GCA_023509875.1 Rugonectria rugulosa | reverse complement strand
CATCCTACCTACCTTAGGGTAGGAAATAGTAGACCAGTCCCGCTACTCCGCGGCCCGCTACTCCGCGGCCCGCTACTCCGCGGTCAGTGACCGATACTCCCCGATGCTTTCATCAAGCTAAATTGCTCAACGGCGCGTGCTTTAAAGAAGGGGTCAAGATGTGAGATAGATCAGATTAGTCAGATTGAAATAGACGGCATCCTAATAATCTTCCAATATCCCGTTTTCCCCTGTGCGTTTATTATTTTCACAACTATTCTCCTAGACTTAGACTTTTATTTGCGGTCGTCGTGTAAAGGCCTAGCTAAGCATTGTTATCCAGCAAACACTGAGTGTACTAACGCAAAGGTTCCTCATCTACAACTCCTCGTGCCCGAGCACGCAAACATGGCACCCATCAAAGTGGGAATCGTCGGGTACGGCTTTGCCGCAAAGAACTTCCATATCCCATTCATCTCGGCGAACCCGGACTATCAGATCGTGGCGATTCTTCAGAGAGCAGAGGCACCGGCCGATCCCGCATCCGCAACACCGGGATTCCACTGCACAGTTGACTTCCCGGGCATCAGGCACCATCGCACGGCCGAGGGATTCTTTGCTGATTCCGAAATTTCATTTGTTGTCGTGGCAACTCATACAGATACCCACGCTTCGTTTGCAGAGAAGGCTTTGCAATCAGGAAAACATGGTACACATGAAATGCATAGAGGCCTGGGTAATGCTGACCTCTCAATATCACAGTTATTGTCGACAAACCTTTTGCCAGATCAGCCGAAGAGGCAGATCAAGTCATCAAACTTGCAGATGAGAAGGGGTTGATCTTGACCTGCTTTCAAAACAGGCGATGGGTAAGTTTGTCCTAGCTCACGCCAAACAATGTAAGAGAAAGCTAAGGACAGTTTGAAGGATGGCGACTTCCAAACTCTGCGTAGCCTGGTGTCGAAGAACGCTCTGGGGAAGATCATGGAGGCTGAAATCCACTACGACTTTGAATCGCCGCCGTGGTTGTCACTCATGACCGAAAGGAAGTATACTCCAGGAGCGGGAATGGCGTTTGGTCTGGGTTGGTCTATCCGCATCTCAACTCGATCACAAAAGACTTTGACTGACGACTGCGCAGGAACACACAGTGTTGACCAGGCTGTTGTGCTTTTTGGGCGGCCTAAATCGGTGACTGGCTTTCTTCGTGCTCAGCGTGGAATCGAAAGTGAGGTTGAAGATTCTTTCACTATCATTTTGCAGTATGGGGGTGAACAGAAGGATCTCTTGGTCACCGTGAAAACAAGTGTGATAACTCCACTAGCACAACAGCTCAAGTTTCTTGTGAGAGGAACAGAAGGATCATATATCAAGGTGAGTCGCACCCACGAGTATCTCAAGGCGCTTCATTCCTGATCATGCAACCACAGTGGCAGCAACGTAGTACATGCCCACAAGAAGAACAAATTGAGAAAGGCTTCAAGCCTCTGGATCCCGACTTTGGAAAAGAGCCTGAGGCTTTGCAAGGTACATTGACAACATACAAGGTCTTTGATGAACACTATCAGAAGCTCGACCCAGAAACAAACAAGTATACTGGGAGCTATCCTACAGTCACTGGTCGATGGATTGGCCTTTATGAAAATGTGGCCAACGCCATCAATGGAAAGCACGAGCTTGCTGTCAAGGCAACTCAATCTAGAGACGCCATTAGGGTTATTGAGCTGGCTCGGGAGTCCCATGAGAAGCGTGCCACCGTCTCGTGGAAGTAAAGGAGTCAAAGGTATGCTCAAGACATTAACTATATAGTGTGCAAAGCTGATTGGCTCCGGATATTCGGACAGTTTCTTGCAGCAATCGTACCAGCTATATAGACACTGCTCACTACAGTTCGCCGTATGGCGGTTTCCCATATCATCACACTTGGTGCTATTGTTCACACATCTCCCACTATTCATAACGCCAGGTTAAATCTTCATCCAAAAATATTCTTATTTTAGGTTCAAAGCCAACGTGCAGTTAGTTGAAGTTCCTCGGGATTCTCAGTTGGGTTTACAGCCGTGATATTGTCCAGGATGCAGCCTGTCATATCAAGCTGGAAGGTGGTGGCACATAGGAAACGGCCCATATACAATACTGAATACCAGAAAGCGTCTTAGTCTGGCACTAGTGTAACATATTAGCGGCCGTAGAAGTGATCTAGAAGCGGAGAATACTCTATTCAAGAGGAGGTAGATTGTGTACAATGAAGAGCACCGTATTGTGCAGGGTGAGACACCTGTAAGAACTCCCAGGAACAAGAACTGCATCTTCCACGGGTTCTCAAGGGAAACAATGCCGAGATATAGAACAGGGAAGCTAGGCTGCGTCTCCACGCCACACCGTGCAGGCGACATGATGACAGGGGGCATTAAAACCGAATAGAACACTGACAATACCAGAGACTGTAGCTATAGTCTCTCTGCTGCTTGTCAGTCAAGTTCACGACACTTGAGTGCGCGGCAAAAGGGCTCTTGCGCCGGGAAGTACAATGCACCACCGACGACCTCTGCCATGTCCGCAATAGTGTGACGTGCGGCACGGGAGTTGCCAAAATTCCCTTTGACAATGGCATTGTCTAGATTGACTGTATTAGCTGTGAAAATGAGGATTGGAATTGAAGCCACGACATTGACTGACCATGGACATATCGAAGGCGCCCCAACCAATATTTGATAATGACCTTCCCAAGGCTCCTGGATAGTTTCGAGCAAGCAAGCGACAAAAGCAGCAACTGACTTACTGAAAGATGCCACAGCCGTAGGGATGCTCGAGACGCTTGTCGCAAGTGAAACTGCATTATTGTCAACCAGCTGCTTAGCTAAACCCTGTCACCCAAAACTACCTTTGAAAGATGCCCAAAGACCAGTCTCAGTTCCAGAGAAGACTTCTTATCCATAATCACCGAAACATCATTGGTTTCAACCTGATTGGTTTCGGCACTGGCCGTCAACACGAGTTCGCGATTTCGCTCCAAGGTCATTTTATCAATTGAGAGTTGGGGATTGCGCAGAACAAATCAGGAGTCGCTTAATTGGCGTGGCGATTGAAGACCCTACCAAGCAGATGCGTTCGGCAGCTCAGAGCTACAGGGTGGATAGGATCAAGCATAGATCGTTCAGGAATGTCAACTTCAATCAGGTCATTGTTTCCACTGTTGACTAGGGAACGGATTGATAATGGCCAGCAGATAATAAATGTTTCGTCTGTTGAGTGGCGTACTACAAGGAGAGAATACGTACACAGCATACATGATGAACATCTTGTTCGAAGGAAGATCGTAGATGGAATAATCAATTTAGGGACATGTCCCATTCCAATCAAAGTAGAACAACCCATTTCTATTCGTCATGGTGCAGTTGATAGCAGATGGTCTAACACCGCGTCTATGCTTGTCGATGAAATCGATAACTCTGCAGGGATGTCGGAGGTGGGGGTTTCGATGAGCCTGGCCACTGCCACCAGATTTCTCTGCAGAAAGACGTTGGCTGCAACTTTGTAGAGCTCCAATCCAAAGCGGTCACACAGCCCAGCACCCTCCCTCCTGCGGTGCTACAAGATAACAACGAGGCGAAGACATTAGCTTTAAACCATTGAGACGCTCGGGAATTCTGGGATGGAACGTCATGAGGTCTTGGTTTGGGACGCCATTATCGGACAGCTTGACACCCGTCACCTGAAGGCGATCATCGCGGGCGTCCTTGACGATGAACACATCGCCTTCCAAAGTGATCCGTTTCCACACTTTGAGAAAATCTGGAATAACACTTCCAAACTGTCCAACGAGCATGTATCCCTCGGCATTGTCCCTCGGCCATGGTGACAACGTCGAATTCGTCCTGATAACGTCAACTTATCTGCTGGAGGTCAGAGTAGTAGAGGCTCACTTGTTGTTCATGGATTCTGGGTGGAATCTAAGCTCTTAGCATCAAAATATCCATTTCCTGTCTAATGGATGGTAGAGTGGGATTGACGAGTCTTGGGACCATGGGTAAATTTTCAACGTACTTCTCGGCTTCTTCAGTATTCATCATCTCTACCTCCTGCTTGGAAGTAGAATTACTCTCTGGGCTGATGATGATGTTATGGATGTTGTCAATTTGGGCGACACAATCTGGAAGGACGAGGGTGTTGGAATCCATCTCACGGGTGATGCATGGACCTATGACGACCACGCCAGGATTACTGGTTGCATTTAGATTCCAGACGATGGCTTCAATTCTCTTTATCTGGTAATACATTATCCTTCGGATCATCACTGCTGTTGCTGGTGCGCCCTCTTCCCGGCTGTCATTCTCAAGAAGACATAGTTCGACCTCAGGACAGTGTCTGGGGCGATGATGCGAACCCGCATAAGTTCGATCTGGTCTTATGGCATGATGAAGGTAAAATGTCGAAGATGTTCCGCTTCAAACCCATATCTCGGGGCTTTTCTAATTTTCTCAGCCCCCCATCGAAGTGTGTCTTGATCAAGAGTTATGTTCATTTCCTGTGACGTTCCATATACCGCAAATCAAACTTTTGAACAATCTTCACCAATACGAGCCGGAGGGGGCAGCTTTAAGCGATATTATATTTCAGAATCTTTAAACCACCTTAGAGTCGAAACACATTCAAATCCAATGTCGACAAGGTCTTTATACATGGGGCAGTTTTCTCATGACTGAGTTTTGTGACAAGTTGCCTTGGGCACACGGAACTATTAGACAAGGGCGCATAGTCACCAGCATTGTCCCCAGAAACTCTCAGATAGCATTGGCTTGGAGAAGACTAGCACCTCCAACGACGACTAGGGGCAGACCTTTAGGATCATGACCCTGCCCGACTGAAACAGCCCCAACAGGCGTACGTGGTTTCGTTGACAAGATCAATGATACCCTGGGCAGCTTCTTCCACTGGTGTACCCATTTGAGATGCCAGTTCGCCCACTGCGGCAAACGCGGATTCGACGGCGAGTTCGAAACACCCCCAGGCAGCGTCAAAGGTAAACATCCACGTACCAAATTGGCGTCTCTAGGCTTTCGACCTCCTCTGCCCGCCGGGGTAGAGACGTAGGACATGAAAGGTGGACTGCACATGGTCATTTTCAAATAACACTGGACTAGATTTCCTCAAGATCATGTCACGATGCCAGACAATGAATAGTTTCAAACGCCCATAATTTAAAACCTGGTTACATGTGATAAAAACGGCAGTAAAGTATGTAAATTGATTGCCTCCTAATGCTCTGGGTTATACCTAAAGTTGCCTCGATTGAAGAAATTTCAGCCGCGGGATCAGACTTACGCCAGGGCTCCAAGGCTCTCGGTTGCGGTTCAATTCCATATTCGTATCTCGGGCCGAAGATTAGTATCATTCTTGCTTCCGCACAGAGACCGTCTTAAGAATATTTAAGACATGGCAACTTTCATATCCATAATACTTGTTATCCATTCAAGATCTTCTCATCTCTAAAAGTCAGCAAGACTTCAATTTCACTACACAATGATTTTCTCTTCTCGGGACCAAATTGACATACCTTCGGTAGATGTTCTCACCTATGTTTTCGGTATGGGTTAACCATCTTGGGCTAGTTGTCTCTGTGCGAGGTCACTAATAGTAGGCACAGGCACAACGGCACCAGCTCCAAATGCTTCTATTGTTTTGGATGCAGAAACCCCACAGGAAGCCATTTCCAAGCCCCAAATGGAGACTCTCGTGAAGAAGCTCGCAGGCGGCCTGCGGAAAGTCGTTGGTGTAAAGGACAACGACGTTATCTTGGTCTTCACCGAAAACTCTGTTGGTTCTCGTGCAAAACAGCCTCCCAATATGTGCCAATCTGACAAGGATAGGTCTGGTACCCGGTCTTCGTGTTGGGCGCGATATGTGCTGGTGGAATCTTTACCGGGTGTAATCCAGGATACGCTGTTCCAGGTGAGAGACCGTGACGTCACCCATCGACACCGGCCGGTTGATCCTTGGAAAGGCTATGGGATGTAGAAATAACATGACGCAGAGCTGACACATCAACTCAATGTCTCGGGCGCAAAATGCATCTTCACCGATGGTCAACGGCTTCAAACAGCTTTACACGCCGCAGTGTCGGTCGGAATACCGAGAGAGTCTATAGTCCTTGTTGACCATGCAGCCGAATCTACGGAGAAGAATGTCCAAAGTATGGACGATTTGCTCACTCATGGGATGCATCATTGGGAGAGAATATATGATGTCGAGATCCTTTCGAAAAAGTAGTTCTATGCCGCTGTGGAAAGCAACCAAAACTGATTTTTTTTGTTCTTAGGACCGCAGCTCTTAACTTCAGTAGTGGGACGACCGGGAATTCTAAGGCGTGTATGATTACGCATCGCAACCTGGTTGCCAATTCGGAGCAGACGTTGCATCTCGACCGCATGGCAAGTACGAGGAGGTCTGACCCAACTTTGATCACTCAGCAGGTTCACTGTGCCTATGTGCCACTTTACCATGCTAGTAAGTTTTCATTATTGCACTCATTTTGTTTCTTTTGGAGGAAGGGGGGAAATGTCTTCTTGTATCATGGCATTACTCACCATATTCACAGTGGGCCTTGTCACATTCTGCGTGGTCAATATCCGACGGTGCTGCACCACGGTCATTATGCGCAAGTTTGACCTGAAACTGCTGCTTGATAATATTCAGCGGTTTCGAATCACGGATCTAGCACTCATCCCTCCAGTGGTGGTAATGTTGATCAAGAGCAATCTCTTGTCTCGATACGACATTTCAAGTGTCAGATCATTGGTTTGCGGCGCTGCGCCCCTCCAACCTGAGCTCTCTGCACAGCTTGAAGGGATTTTTAGCGCGGGTACTGCTCGCAGCAGACAGGGATGGGGGATGAGCGAAGCTACCATGGCGGTCACCCTATTCGCACCTGATGAGTTTGACCCATCATACAAGAGTGTTGGTTACATTGTCCCGAATATGCAAATTAAGGTGGTGAAGGATGACGGCCATGAAGGGGGGTATGACGAAGAAGGAGAGGCTCTCATTCGGGGACCTAATGTCTTTCTAGGCTACTACAAGGATGACGCCGCAACCAAAACAGCATGGACTGAAGATGGATGGCTCAAGACCGGAGACATTGTCAAAGTTGAGACGAATGGGCTGGTTCACATTGTTGACCGTAAGAAGGTCGGTAGCATCATGTGTGATTCAATAAGTCGTCGGCTCACAATTGCATTTCAGGAGCTCATCAAGGTTAAAGGGTTCCAGGTGGCGCCGTCGGAGCTCGAGGGACATCTTCTTCAGCACGAAGGCGTCAAGGACTGTGCCGTCGTTCGGATAGACCGGTACGAAAGACCCCCAGCCCCTCTTCCAAGTCTGTACTTACGCAAAACCGAAAACTAGGGACGGGCAGGAACATCCGCAAGCCCATGTTGTGCGAAAAGGGGACCATGTCACAGTAGAGTCGATCCTCAGCTTCATGGATAAGAGACTTGCGGCCTACAAGAGGCTCACGGGCGGAATCGTGTTCAGGGATGTCATCCTCAAGTCGCCGTCGGGCAAAATCCTGCGTCGGATGCTCCGGGATGGATACAAGGACCGAGCATCGCATTTGTAGGGAAGCCCCTGCTCCTGAATTGCGGATCTATTTTCAGCCTCGGTAGAAAATTCAGCCGGAGCAGAGCCTTGGCTCCTCCCACATACAGATTGGTCACGAGAACCGGATCAAGTTTCGTCAAGCAACCTGGAAGTTTACCTTGCGGATTAGTCCACACATTGTAGTGATTTGTATTCCTCTACCGGCCAATGGGAACTTGGACTAGAACCCGGCAGTCGTCATCTTGTTTCATCCAATCAAACCCTACTGACTCGTAAGCACTCTAACTAGGTAGTCAGTGAATCCTGACACATCAGAAATGTTGCCCCGGCGCCTAACTACTCTCTCCCCGCCTCTACCCCGCGTTCCCACTCCCTTCCGATGGCCCGCCCCTCCATCTCCTCGACGATTCCAACATCCCCAAACTCGTAGCTGACTATGACAACCATCACTTTTGATTCAGGCGTGAACTTTCCTCACTCTCTAGAAATGGAAGACCAAGGCGGCCCCCGCGAAACGTCATCTTCCCGTCCTTCACGAAAACGGGCATCCAAGGCTTGCTTAGCTTGTCGGGCGAGAAAAGTCCGTTGCGATGTCGTATATCGCGAGGGACAATGCACAAATTGCATCCTCGACAAACGCCGATGCGTAGTGAAATCTCGACCTTCCACATAGTAAGCTATGAGCCAGTCCGCATTCTGATAGAGGCCTGCTAACAACTAAGTCGTTCTTCAAAGAACAAAGCGATTGCTCACCAGCAAGAACCAAGCAGCCTGCCAGCTAACTTACAGGAGAAGCAACAGAAACACTTTACTTCTGAGCTTGCTTCCTGCAGTTCAGTTGATGAAGCAACCGTATCGTCGGAGAAATCATTGCAAGAAAGTGAAACCAGCCCGTCTGTCGGTTCTAAGCACACCCGCAACCTACTTGCTCCTGGCACCCAAAATGATGAGCCCAGTCCCACGCTTTATCCTACCTCAAAGGACGGTTACTGCGACCAAGCGCATGTGATTTATTCATACTTTCCTTTCCTAGAGGTTGATTTCTCGCTATTATCTCAACGCGATGTCCAGTTCCTAGAAGCTGAGAGCTGTTTCAAAGTACCTGGCCCTCAAGCCACAGACATATTCATTCGAGAGTATTTTCTTCATGTCCATCCGAGTTTACCTCTGCTTGAAGAATCATTCTTTTGGAACATGTATTCCCAGCAACATACCTCTTCGACAAATAATGGACACCGGAGCTTGTCATTATTCGTCTTTCAAGCAATGCTCTTCGCATCGTGCAGTGTAAGTCATCTGCAAAGACGATCCCTTCAACACCAATTCACACTTTACAGTTCTTACCACCAGCGGTTCTACAGAATCTTGGGTTTACGTCAGCACGAGATGCCAGGGCAACATACTACCGTCGTGCCAAGGTACGTAGACAGTACATACAGCAGAACCACGAACCATTTCAGAATCGACCATAAACTAAGGTTCAAGTACAGCTTTTATTCGACTTTTGCGGGGGAAAGGATCCGGTTTCAAATGCGCAAGGGGCATTGCTACTCACATATCATGCCACAATGCGAGAACACAAGAGAAGCAACTCAATCTGGTTAGCAACAGCAATCCATCTAGCCGAGACTGCAGGGGCACATCAGTTTCACATCCACCCTGACCAGAGACCAGAAGTCAATAATGCTTTAAAGAGGCTTTGGTGGTGCTGTATAGTCCGAGACCGAATATTACCACTGGGAGTGCGAAGACAGTTGCATATTTCCTTGGCTGACTTCGACCCAGGGCAGAAGGCACTCATAGAAGATGATTTCGCTAATGAAATAGGGGGCTCGCAGGTGTACGACGCGGAGACGAAAAGGTCTTTGGTTCAGCTTTTCATCACCCTTTGTGACCTGGCAGTGTCACTCAGCGATGTGATCACGACCGTGTATGCTGCGGGCCAACCGATTGTCACCCGCCTCTCCAGCATTCCCAAGCTTCAGGAGACCGTGAGGTGTATTGAGTCGTGCAAACTCGATTTAGATTCCTGGTTTGAAAGGGCAAGCATTCAATTCCCGACCCCAGCCGGCATTTTGAGCACCAACCAATCGCTGGTCCTGTTTACAAATTTGATGTATATATATTACCAGTGAGTCGTGAATGGCCCTTTCGAAAGCCTTTTAGCTTGGCAATCCTAATCACCCACCCGCAGTTCCGCTCGATTCGCTTTGTACCAACACGAGGCGCTCGTCCTCAGCACGGGTTTGATCAAGCTTCAGTATGAAGACGACGCGCTGAGCCGAAGCCGGATCCAGTTGGAACATAGTGCTGCTGGGGTCACTGATAACCTAAAAGAACTCATTCAGTTAAGACTTGGGCAGTATCTCCCCATCAGCATGTGAGTGCGAGAGCGGACTACGTCTTACATTTGAACCTGAACTGATACCTAATCAGTATTGCATTCGCAGCCCTCCCACTTGTTTTGCATATTATTGATGTTAAACTTTCAACTAAACCGTCGCAAACAGCGCAAAAGCAAGGTCGGCTTAACATATATATGGAAGCAATGAAAGGTTTGCAAACCCAATACGATGGTGTTGATGATGTCTGGGACTTTATAAGAAGGGTTGTCGAATACGCAACGCCAGACGATCCAGCACAAGAGCAGACTCGTCCCCGCTCCAGGACTAGCTCAGTCTCGATGCATCTCACATCTATCAAAGGCCTTTCTTCCACAGCTTTAGGTCGCGCCGCATCTGTGAGCGACTGGGGACACATGCTTCTCCAGAAACCTTCTTGCTACTTTCAGCTGGCTCAGACAATCGATCTAACCCTATCAATGGGACGCTATCCGGAAGATTGCCCCCTTCCTAAGTTTCGGAGATCTTTGCGTGTCCCTCTCACTTGCCTGTTCATAGAGGACACGCAAGAGGAGGGTTGTTATGATCATGGCCACGATGCTATCGGATGCACTGGAGCGTTTGAAGCTGGGAGCATGGACTTGTCAGGGCCCAAGGACATTCCAGTTCAACCCCTGTCACCTTTGCGCATACCCGATGAAGCGGAATGTTCCACCAACCTAGGCTGCGGACCTAGTGATTTACAAATACCGATTTCCCTTATCAATGTTGTTCGTAGGGTTGGGGTTGGAGGCGACGTTGGAGTGTTGGTCAAATTTCCTAGGCGGCACATAAAAGACAGGAAAATACATA
>JALNIO010000769.1:12833-48098 GCA_023509875.1 Rugonectria rugulosa | reverse complement strand
CCCCCCCCCCCCCCCCCCCCTTCGAATCGCTGGCGCATTCGGCGGCTGCTGCCTGTTGCGCCGGTATGCTCTTAATAGTTACCTCGCTAACCTGTATCTTTCCAAAGCCCTCCCTGTCGTCCTCGCTCACTCCGGCCTCATTGCGATTCAAGCTATGATCATGTCCATCATCGGTGGCCTCCTCATCTACGGCACCATCATCAGCTTCGGCATGTTCTTCCACGAGGAGCAGGACTTCTAAGAGACGCACCTAACCGCGCATGCGAACGCTCACCCGAACCACGCATTCATACCGTCGTGTATTCATTCATGGCGACGGAAATCCATGGGACTGGTCTTTTCTAGTTTGAAAGGTATGAAGATAAGAGAAGGGGCTCGATTAAACAGACGGTTGAACTAGAGACACCAACCGTCTACCTGTATTATTTCGGAAGGAGTTTCATAGGTCACGTCAGCACGTTTGTATTACTGGATCCAGTGTTGGAGAATGAGGAGGTTGAGATTTGTCCCCAACGGCAAGACGCATAGTTGGTTGTCAAAGTGGCAGCAACGTTTCGACGCGGTACCAGCATGTTTGATTTCGACGTAATACTGGCGTTCAGCTTTCTTGAAAAAGTTGTCCTCTATTCAGATGCCTTGCGTGCATGTCCGTCTTTCCCTAATGTCTATCCGTAAAGCTGTTGAAAATTCCAAAACTCCGACCATGTCTACGTTGAGGTATCATGTCCAAGATCAAAATTGCCACCAATATCCAAACAAAGAAAAGCAAAATCATCCGGCTTCCCTGTCTTGCCAGAAGCATCTACATCGCCCCGCGGACCTTTCTAAGCCGTATCCCGAAAGACTCCCATCGGACCCGCGAGCTTCGTAAACATCTCGTCCCTCTCCCCTTCTGGAGTGCTCAGAATCGTCACTGCACCACCGGCACCAATCCTCCAGACCTCCCGTGGTTCCGTCTCACCTGCTGCTGCGTCAGCCGGCGCGACTTCGTCATCCCAGCGGAACATGGTTCGAATGGTGACACTCCAGTCGCCTGCTCCTGTGACATCCATGTATCCAACGACCCCCGAGTACAGGCTGCGCTCTTGGTGACCCTCAATGACCTGGAGAAGTTCACAGCTGCGCTTCTTGGGAGCCCCTGTCATACTTCCTGGAGGAAGTGCCGCGGACAGCGCGTCAAGGCCGGTGAACTGACAACGAGCTGAGGTACTATGCCTTGGTGCGCCACCGCTCGTCATATCATCATAACCAGGCAGCTGTCCATTGACAACGGTAATCATCTGAAAGACAGTCGCATACTCTTCCACCTTCATGAGATCAGGAACAACCACGTTGCCGACCCCACAGACGCCATGTAAGTCGTGTCGAACCAAGTCCACAATCATCAAGTTCTCCGCTTCCTCCTTGGGGATATGGAGAATCTTTTCAGCTTGCGCCAATGTTGAAACGGCTGCTGATTTGCGAACTGTTCCTTTCATTGGCCTCATTGAACACATGCCGTTGGTGTCGTGTTTTAGAAAGCGTTCTGGGGAACTGCTCAACATGGTTGCACCGCCTAATCTGATGAAGGATCCAAAAGGTGCCGGCTGTCGTTTGCGGAGAGTTTGGTAAATGGACCAAGGACTGGCACCATGCTGAGGCCTTGTCATTGTCGTTTGCGACGTTAGACAAAGCTCATATGACTCTCCCGCAGCAATGAAATCTTGACAAGCCCGAACTTGCTCCTCGTATGTCTCGGGGCACGGCGTCCGTATCATGGCTCGAAGACTGCCTGCTCCATTCATAGGTGTGGTTTTATAAGTGCTGAGATTGCCGTTGGTATGACCGTTTGCATGACCGTTCGAACCGTTACGGCCCAAGTTTAACCACGTGCTGGCCGTCAAGATCCTCTCGGTCATACTGTCCAGCCACTTGTCACTGGAGCCTCGAGGTCGCAAATGCTGTATGTACGCCACACCGGCTTTGTGATCCAGCACGATACTCTTGGAGACCCATGCCAAGCAGACATCTGGCCGCTTATGGCCTCGTTCCTGAGAAACAAAAGTCTTGTCCAGGCCGTTCAAACCCATTTCATAAGTGATGAATCCCATGAAGCCTCCCTTGAACACTGAGTTTGTTTCCGTTGAACCAGGAGGATCACTTCGGGCCTGCCAAAAGTCTGATATGATTTCCCAAATGCTTGTCACTTCGTTGCTGAGACTGACTGTTTCGGTTTGGTCGGATATCCCATTTTCCCCAGGGATACGAATAGTGGCGAAATCATCTGAAACGTGAAACTCAACTCTCAACGAAGCGTCAACGTCAAGAGCTATGATGCTGCTCGAAGCAAGGGGATCGCCGTTCTTATGACTGGATGAGTCGAGAATGATGGATTCACCCTCTGCCAGACCAAGTATCTCCACGATATCCGACACTCCAACCTCGTACGGGAGTGATATCGCCCGATACGCGTACTCGCAGTTCCGATCAATATCACGCAAGCCTCCACGAGTCCACCAAGTCGTCTCTCTCGATCGCCAAGCCCTCATCTCATGCGCCACCACAGCTTCAAGATGGTTTGGAGGTGACAGTGTCTGAATATTCAACAATGAGCCGCAATTGACTCTGCGACCATGAGCTTGGTTCCACCGCATCGCCTCGTTGAACCAGTTCTTCAGCACATCATGAGCAGCTGGCTCGGTACACACCGACTCTGGGTGATACTGCAGCCCCCAAAGTGGCTTCGTGACGTGTCTCACTCCCATGAGAATCCGTTCCCTTCGACCATCGTCTCGTGTTTCCGTCGCCCAAGCCAATGGTTGCAGTTGCGGTGCACGTTGAGTGGGAGCCCAGCGCTTGAATCGTCGCCACTCCTCGTAGGGAACATTGGGGTCGTCATCCTGGCCAATGTCGGCGCACAAGCTGTGATACAAAGTGGCCTTGAACTCAGGCACATTGTAAAAAATGTCTCCAGGCACATCATCCCGATGGTTAATGTGCCTCACCATGCCGTGCAAGCCCCTGCGGAGACGACGGATATCACCCCCGTGGGCGGCCACGAGACTCTGGAAACCGAGACATATTCCCAAAACAGGAATCTGTAAGTGCTCTGGGAGATTCCATAGCAAGCGAAAAGCTCCGACATCGTCAGGGTTGAGAGGAGATCCGGGGCCAGGGCCGCAGACAACGGCATCAAACTGGGTGAGGTTATTGACCAACTCGGTTTCCGTCCATTGTCCAGCCTCGTCGCTGCCGGTGGTGGTCGAAAGGTCGATCCTGATGATGAAAACATCAACACCCAAAGTTGTTCTCAGAAGTGAGACAATGTTGTTGGTGAAGGAGTCATAGGCGTCAATGAAGAGGATTTTCTTTGGTCGCGAGGCCGAGACAACTCCATCCGTCACAGCTTCATCGTCAACCCTTGACCCTGCGGCCATTGCCCTGGCTGTTCCTGGGGAAAGGGCCAAAAAGGAAGAGTGCAAGATGTGAATATCAAGATATTGGATGTGATGAGGAGTGAAAAAGAATAAAAGGAAGGATACGGCGCTTTCCTCCGTGGTCTCGGCATTGGACTCCAGAAAATCGGTTTTTTGCCGTAAAAAGCCGCTAACTTTTTACTGACTCAAGGTGTGCCTGCCTTCCGCCACTGAGCCAAGACCAAAGAATCGACCGGTACCTCACATACATATTTATTAGCATGCATTACCAAGAGACATGTGAAGTGCCCAACTCGGGTCTTCTTATTATCATATGTGCATCTTTGTCCTCTCTGATAGGTGAGTCTAATCTTCGTCAACTGGCGAAATGGAAACCGAGGGCTCCTGAGTTTTCTCCTACTCTCTCTATCTATTTCTTACGCAGCTACAGTTGACCAAGCTAACCTACACCGACTTGAGCTCGACATGCCACCAAATATCTATTGGCTCATTTTCTTTATGCATCTCATAATAGACCTTAAAAATAGACCTATCGGGTTCTAGACCGCTCTTCCTGCATCATGATCGTCATCTTTAAATGGATGCAGTCATGTGCAACACCATCACTTAACCCAACATTAATCTTGAGGCACTCTCCCAACTTTCAGTTCACGACAGACAAATCATTGGAACAAGTCTCAGCGTTTAAGCATACCCGAACTGCGATTCAATATTATGGCATTTATTTCATGTGATTGTATACATACATACTGTTCTCCATATGTGAAGTCAGTCATCTCTCAACTCAATCATCCTCTACATCTATCCGGAACACAACGCCAATCTTCTTCGTCTCTACTCCCATAAATTTCCATCTCACGACGCCTTTCGCTTTACTCAGTCACGATCTTTAACCGTCAGCATACATGGCTGTCTCGAATGCCACATGCGTCTCTGTTTGACTCCCAACGCCGCATCCATCATCGTCTGTGTCTCTGATCGTGGACGTCCCTGCAATCTCTCACCTTGAGCCTTATCTTCCCACACAAGCACCTCTTCGACCGAGGCTGCAATCTCGAATTGTCCTCTGCAAAGAGCCGTCATCCCTAGGGTGACGTCGGTGCTTCCGTGACCCTCCAGCTCTGGTACAATCTGCTGCAGCGTGCCGTTCCATCCAAACTTGCGAGTAAACTCCAGCGCCACGTTTGCAGGCCGGTGGCACAGGGCGGGCATGATCCTGACCATCGGAATTATGGGCTTGACTGTTCGGTTGGTCACGCGAACCTTGAGTTTCATGAACTCATCTACATATGCCACATTCCCTTCGGGACTGCTGTCATCCAGACTGTCCACGAAGACATCAATGCCAATTTCCTCTACCCTGATCGCTTCAATCATGCGTGATGTCAGCCGGATATTCCGTAGATCAATGGTGCCGTTTCGTTTCGGCAATGATGTTGTTCGCCACGTGGCTTTGAGGCAGTCAAGAATCCTCTCCCTGTACCAGAACGCTTCTCTGTTCGCTCGCTCCGTCTCTGGCGAGATTTTGCTTGTGCTGACAACAAATTGGCGATTTCGAGAGGGGTTGAGTGTCGGGATGGTTGCATGGGGGTCCTCAAGGTAAACCCTTTTGACAGGTATGATGAGGCGTGTCGTGTTTCCGGGAAGGATGCTTTCCTCCACAGCAATATCCTTGTCGCCTTCCAAGCGAACCATCATCTGACTCGGCCAAGCGTTGCGAAGGTCTATTGACAGGAGACAATAGTCGTTCGGCTTCACTGCGACCGTCCTTCCCAGCCGATCCCAAATGGACCGTGGAATCTCCCCGTGAACTGGCAGAGCGTCGATTCTCGCCATCTCGACACTGGCGTTCACTGTGACCGTCAAGTCTACGGATACCTGACGAGTGTAAAACTGCCCAGTGATCTCGTCTTGTGGATGGCCAAGATGAGTGTAGTCAACCTGGATCATGGCGGAGGTCAGACCGGGTTTACCAAGTATCTCAAAGTCGAAGGTTGCCTGTCCTCCAGGAGCAATGTGGCGACCCTGATTGCTCCTCGGGAGCCTCAGTGCCTGTTTCTTCATTAAAATTAGTTCATACTCGTACAGCTCTGCTGGCGTTGCGTCTCGGTTGTTGATAGCAGTCTGCAGCGGTTCTTGCGTGGAGTCCTTGAAGGAAAACAGTATAAAATCCACCGCTGTCGTGGACAGGTTTTGCAGAGTAACGGAGAAAATCTGTCGCTCGCCCTCCAAGATCATGATCGAGGATTGCGCTAGAGTGGTTGATTTCACCACAACTAGGGGCTGTTCCTGGATCACTTTGAGGCTGAGCGATTCTGTTTCCAAAGGACGCGCAAGAGGCTTGGCTGTGACAACGCTTTCCTCAAGCCCAGCCACACCCTTGGCCTTCACTTTCGAGTCTTTCACTGGTATATAAGGGGCCGAGAAAATAGGGAATCGTCTTTCCCTACATCCCCGAACTTTGACGACAGCTCCAGTGACTTTGACGTCTCCTGGCGCTTTGGGTTTGCCCCTCAGCCTCAATACTTGCGTTCGGTAAGGTCCAATGACTGTTGTGTCAGGAATCGGCTCAAAATCGACACCTTCTGTGTCAAGTTGAATCCTCTCAATGTCCACTTCGATGTCATAAGGATTCTGGAGGGTGATCTTGAATGTCGCGATCTCGCCAGCTACAAGATTCTGATCGAAATTCTCGTCCGACTTCTTGAGAAACGGGTTATAAATGAACGGATCAACATCTTGCGATGCTCGGCTGGCCGTAGCACCAGGGAGGACACTTTTCGCATGCGCCACCGCCGTTCGAGTGCTTGGAAGAGGCTCAAGTTTAATATTCCTTACGAGAAACTCATCCCAGTATTCGGCCTCGACGGAAAGGCCAAGCTTGTGAGCGAGGTTGGCGGTTCTCAAAATATTCGTGACCAGGCGCACTTGCTCTTCTTTATGAATCAATGGCGACGCATCCTCTCTTCGAGGACCAGGGGCTACGCCGGAGCCTGCTGTGCGTAATAAGTCACTCGAATACTTGAGGACTCCATTAAAGTCAGGCAAGGCCTCGGAAAAGTTGATGCATGCTCGGAGAATATTGAGCTTGATATCGGGGAAACCGAAGAACCTAGCTGAGGACTGTCCGAGTATCCTACTGATCGCCGACTCAGCAGAATCGTCGATGACTTCGGGTGTTTTGGCCGTCGCTTCTTTGGACATATCGAAGTCAACGATACCGTAAGACCGGCAAAGAAGCCCCAAAAGAGCCTCGATGCCTTGCTCAACGTCTCCTTCACCCAAGTCAAGGGCGATGGTGCTAATATTTGTGCCAGCGCCTGGCGCCAAAGACACCAGCCCAGCAGCTGGATGGATACCCATGTCTGCAGCACCTCGAGTACGAGCCTCAACGAGACCGCCAATAAGGACTGAGACAAGTTCTCGTATCACCATTGCCTTCTTGCGACGAAGACCAAGTGGCCCTAGCACAGTCGCGATCCCACTCAGCACAGAAGCACGATCTACAGTAGTGAGAAGCTCCGAGGCTGTGGAGGGAAAGGCTCTGAAGAGCATCGTGACAATTTGCTGTCTCGTAGGAGTGACAAGATATCGCGGACAAGAACTCGGCTTCATTTCAGGAGCCCCATGAACCATCATGTGAAAGGAACGCCTCGAAAGTTCGCCGTTGGTGAGATGAATCGCAGCTAAAATTTTAGCGAATCGGATATTCGTCTGAGCCAAGGGTAGAGGAGGCAGGTTTTCGGCAGATATCCTCGAGTAAAGGCCCACGATGCGCTCCAGTAAGTCTGGTAAGATGCCTTGTAGGGCTTTAAGGTGCTTTGGCTGGCCAGAAGTACTGTCCAGGTCGGCTTTGGAGCTGATGCTTGATGGTCTGTCCGAAGGCCCAAAGCATACGTTTGGGATTTGAAAATCCAACCCTGCCCAAGCAAGCAAGATGAGATTCATTAATATGAGTTCCAACGCTTTCCCATGCCACACATGGTCGTTAAGAGATCGTGCAACAGTCGCACCCTCGCTGAGCTCCTTGATTGAATCAGTCCACCTTCCGGCTTGTAAATACATGGATCCCAGGAGAACGGCAAATCGGCCCTTGCTCTTCATTCTGTATCGATCGTTTGCACCACCGGGGCCGAACCCTTGAACTGAGACCCGGTCGCGACTTGTATCGCGAGCCGTGTCTCCGGTACCTGATCGAGACAGGCTTCGGTCGGGCGTTGAAGTGCCACTATCTGAGCTTTGATTGCCATCCGGGTTCACAGGCGGATTTGAAAGACTGCTCTTCGACGGAGTAGAAGGTAGCCCCGGCGTGGAATTGCTCGAATGAATGTTGGGACGGGATGAGCTCGGTGGCATGGACATTCGCGCTTGGTGTTTGTCCATGATGCTGCTTGCCGAATTTGATCGATTTTGAGGAAGAGAAAACTGAGAGTTTCTCCTAGATGCTCCATTGATTGCTTCCCCTTCCCAAGACGGGTTATTGTTCCGACGGTTGGCACTCCAAAAATGTCCAGGGGACTCGATCGCCGTCATGGCTTCGAATGACTTGGCGAGGGTTGTCATTTCAGCAAGCAATAAGGAGGAAACATCACACATGACAGTCTTCATAGTCGTCAATTTGCATTGTTCGACAGGCGGAATCGCGAACAAGCCCTCGGGCATGGGAATTTCGGTATCGGGAGGAGCCACATAGTCGAATAGCAAAACTTGATGCGTCAGGGCCTTGGGCCATAGATCGCGTAGGTCCTCCAAATCTTGATACAGATCCCGGATATTCTTCTCGATCGTGGTCGGTCCCGTTCCGTTCGCTGAATATCTCTTGCTGATTGTCTTTTCTTTCAGTTCAGAAGCGTCCGCGAGCGCAATGACGGCGAGGGGTTCTCGGTATAAGTCGAAGGGTGAGAGGGAAAGTTGAGATGCCGGTGGGTTAGAGGCTACGAGGTTCCAGATCATAGCACCATCTGGAAAGCCCAGCGGCGAGAACATGTCTGCAGAACATCATTGTCAGCACCCGTCCGTCCCTCATAATAGCGTCAAAGCTTACTCCTGTTCGGACGGCCATCGGCGCTGATGTCCCGAAGATAGACGACATTCTCCTTGTTTAATCGGTCGAGGAAGGATGCAAAGCGTTCCGTCTTGATCTTACCCAGAGGAAGCACAAGCGCCTTGACCCTTGCGGGAGCGACGGGGAGCAATGGATCCAAGCTCATTCTACCATTCGGCGATGCTCAACATGGTCTGCTACGTCGGTGTAGGTTGGGTTGGAGCTCGTCCAGGGATATCTCGTCGGGAATGCGCTTGGGCTTCACGACTCGGAGCTATGACGGAGAGATCACGATCGCATTCTCATCGGGAGATTCAATTCGTCGAGGGGTCGTCTTCGAGCTGGTGTGTTTTGGCGATGTCTGGCCTTTGAATCTCTGGGTCGTCGGTACACCTGTCGCATGCGGTTAGGAGCTCTGGCCTTGAGGTACCCTGGCCACAGTATGAAGTAAACGGCGCCGTCGATGGTGGAGTCAGCCTGCACCGGAAACACCTTTTTGCGAGCCGATGCCAGGCACATTCCAGCCCAGTGAGGATATTTGCGGGGAGTTCACCATCAAGCTCAGGGGTCAAAGGGGGAAGCGGGCACGAGACTATTTCGGGTTCTGCATGTACTCGTAAGAGGCTGAATGCAGATTGGAAAGACTTGGCGTCATAAGTCAACATGTTTGTGACACCTTTTTGGAGATTTTCCTATTCTCTCTCCGCTTTTCCCTCTCGTGTCTATCATTACTTGCATCCTACCTAGACACTTTATCTTTAGCTTGGGGACACCAATAACCAGGCCGTCGTGTCATTCCTAAAGGTGTAACCCAGGTAGAATAGCCGTCAATCAGATGAAGATTTGTGAGTACAGTTTACATCAAGTTCCTGTTTGGTAGGCGTGGAAGAGACCGGGTCTTCCTCTCCCATCAAGATCAACCTCATATTCAAACCAGGTACCTCCATGTGCAGCTTTTTGGGCAAAAATGACTTGAAAAGCGGGCTGATGTTACTCATTAGCCTTCTGAGGTTATTTTGCATTGATATTCTAGTTTTATGTTTGATGTAGAAGTAGAACTATTCCTTCCATGTGTCGATGATGTACCGGAATTTCTGCCACATCTTAATCTAAGAACATATGTATGGTCTAATACCTATTCAATATCAATGAGATGCGACTTATATCATTCGTTTTTGCACACCGGAGGCCTGACCAAACCTCTAGACCAGAATCCCACTTTTTCGTACCGGCTTGTCCGTGACTTATGCGGCCGTTTTTGTGGATTGGTAAGATGAGTAGATCTTCATGTTGTGACAATTAGTATTAACTTGCAGAAGGCGGTGCCATTGGACTGTCCTCAAGCGCTCGGTTGTCTCGGGCTTCCGTCTGCAGCTCACTTTCGAAGATGTCAACCGAAAGACTTGCTTCCACAAAGTCTTCAAGTTCTTCGGTGACCGTCTTGAGCTTTTCTTTTACAGCCATGGCCCCCTCATGGCCAACGATATGCCGTCCAGGAGGATTCTCATGGCCACCAATAGCGCACAGGGCATGGACTGTCTCCATGACCAACGAGTCTACCGCTGAAGAAGGTAGTTTAGGATATCGATCCACAATGTCCCCATAGACAGCATCTGGCTCCAGGGCCGCACTACCAGGTGACAAGGGAGTCGTACCGATAGATTCGGGGGTGGATGGAGGAGGCAGCGCAGTATCGGGATCATGATTAAGAACAGCGGTGAGCATGTCTCGGATACTGGGAATGGATTGATCTGATTCAAAGTTCAGCTCGTACGCGGGCAACTGAGGTGCAAAGATGAGCCGGTTCGTTAGAGATTGTATCTCCTTATTCGGTTGGACAATGGTGACTTTAATGTTGAAAGGCGCAATCTCATAAGCCAGAGAGTCGCAGAAACCCTCGAGTGCCCACGTAGCTGCAGTATACATTGACATTCCTGGCGTACCGATATGCCCGCCTGTGCTGGTAAGGACGATGACATGACCAGTACGCTGCGAGCGAAGTTGAGGTAGGGCGGCTTTGATGAAGTTCACCTGTGAGAAGAAGATGGTTTCAAACTGGTCACGAACGAGATTTCGGGTGAAGGGGGTTGTCGAGAGCTCCTCCACCATCCCAATGACAGCTGTTTGTGCACATGTACATGTCAGAACCGTCTCATCATACGAATGGGTGTTTCAGTTCGTGGGGTTGAGATGCGACTGAACAAACCTTCAGATTTGCAACACAACAATATGTCAATTCTTTTGAAGAATTGAAGCGCTTCGGCAACAGCAGCGCCGCAACTAGCCATGTTTGTACCGTCGCATCGTATTCCGCGGATGTGGTCTTTCCATCCTTCGCGGTCCTTCCGATCGCTTTTGCACTCGTTGATCAGTTCGCGGAACTCGGCGCTTCGGTCAGGGTGGTCGATCTCGTGAACCGGCAGGCAAGCAACGACATAGTCGCCATTGGCTAGGAGTTGGCGAATGAGGCGAACGGCAAGAGGCGACAGAGCTGAGGTGAGGAGCCAAGTTCGAGGCGAGTTATGGGGTGCTGCAGATTGAGTAGAGTCAGCTCGGTCAGACATGATGTCGACAGGACATGTTTGTTATAATTTGGATGTGACGCCTGAACGCTTCCTCTTCCTTGGACCTTTGCAAGTGTTTGCGCGTGCACGAGCCAGAAGAAATCAAGTGAAGCAGTAGCGCAGGGAGTCGATGGGCGTAAGAATGGAAAATAACGACTTTGCCGTCGGGAGGTTATGTTGGTGGAGGAGTTGAAATCGGAATTACATCATTCGGCAACCCAGAATTAGTGAATTTAACTGGGGCTGTGCTTAGGGGAGAGCTCGGGAAGGGAAGGTTGTCAGTGGCCTGGTTGGAAACGGCAACTGCACAAATGGTCTGACCGGCAGCAGCGACTTGCGGGTGGCAGGTGCAGCGATTGGGATAAAACTCGGGAAGGAGTGAAATAAGAGTCGCAAGTGCCGTCGGGAGGGGAAACCGGAGGAGGGAAAGAGGGAGGGGGCGTGACCTACGAAAGTTCAGGGACGGGATCGGATTAGGATGGGCCT
The DNA here is from genome assembly GCA_023509875.1 of Rugonectria rugulosa. NCBI lineage: Eukaryota > Fungi > Ascomycota > Sordariomycetes > Hypocreales > Nectriaceae > Rugonectria > Rugonectria rugulosa. The sequence goes on along the minus strand of JALNIO010000769.1, from coordinate 36,588 downwards.
GGCGCGGGGCACGGGCCCGGGTCTCGTTGGTGCCGCGATTCGGCCGCTCCGACGCCATCGCGATTGACTGGAATCAAATCCTGGGTTGAACTGTAGAAAACCGGTCGATGTAATATGGTTTTCATAAGCCCAGATAGAATTGAAATACTTGGGAAACTTTGGGAGTAAATCAAGTATTTGCGGCCTCCTATAAGAATTCTATGATTTCGGGAGGAACAAAGGAGCACTCAGTATGAGCCTTGGGCGTACTGAATCCTTTCCTGGCTCTTTGTTAGGAAACCACCAAGAACAGAGACATTACCTGAAACCTACCATACACTGATCCTCTCACCGATTTCCCAACGGCTAGATAAGCTGTCAATCAATTGACCCTGACGCGGCCAGGCGGAAAGGTGTTATTCAGTTCAATCAGTAATACGCTTCGCCAGCTGGTTGGAACGACTTTGGACGAGGGCACGGCAGATAATTCGTGCGTCAGCGTGAGGTTAGGCTCGCCCTGGACGATTCTCGTCTTGTTGTTTGTTGTCTGGATGTAATACAACTTATTAGGCGGATGTAAGCGGTTTGATTTCAAAACCTGACGCCCACACGAAATGTCTGGGAAGGAGAAGAACGTAGGAAAGACTGTGACATCGAGAGGTCAAACTTATCAAGGGATGAAAGAAAGATACGGTAACCTGCAAATGGAAATATCTGATGGTGACGTCGAGATAGGCCCTTATGTGGCTTTTGATTGTTAGTGAATCAAGATCTGCCAACCCCGGCCTTGCCCACCATGCTAATGTGAGGAGACAAAAATTGTTCACGAGAGTGGGTAACTTTAGTTGGACTCGGACGATACACTATCTCACTTCTATACCGTCCACACTCGTTGTGAATGGCAAGAATGATGCAGCGACCTGATAGTTGGTGGGATGATGGGGGCTAAGGGGGAGCAGTGACGCAGAACGGGAGAGGCAGATGGAAAACGATTAGCCCAGACAGGGGACCTCGAAGCAATACTTACTACACCGATCTGCACGAGGACTGAAAGAGAGCTTTCGGCTGCTCCTCATGTTGATATGTGACCAATCGCTTGTTCATCAGTTGCAGCAGAAGCAACATCCATGTCATACCGAAAAGTATTCGTGGATGAATAGCATTGTGCAAATACCACTTTCGCACAGGGGGGCCACAGCGCAGTGACTTCTAAATCGTCCAGGTGGTACCTAAGACGGTCACTAGTCACCCTGGCTGAAGTAGGACTTGGTGCAAGTTTGTTCAACTTCGTACCTAGGTACTTGTCACTCAAGAGCCGTTAGAGCGTCGGTACAACCGGCCTCCCCGCACGGCACGATCTCCATGCGGTGAGGCCATATCCACTTGAATAGATAATGGACATTATGATGAATTAATGATGCAAGTGGTATAATACTTGAAGTAGTGATTGGAGATTTTCCAGCTTTCTGGACACCAAGACAGAGACGACGACCCCAGGTCACTCGACGAGTAAATGTACAGTGCCTATACCATTAAGAGTACACGAACCCAGGCTGACAGGGGACAAAATCGGGGCAGGAAATGGTTCTGACGGGGGGTTTTGGTAGGAAAGCAAAGCACAGGGCTAGCTCGTGCTAGTAGCAAAAGGATGGGATGGAGGGTGAGAGACTCCATGTGGCATGTGTGTGGTCATGGCTAAGTCAGACGCGATGTATTGGACGATTGGTGCTCAATCACGCAATAGCATATGGGTGCACCATGATGACGACGTAAAGAAAAGACAAGCCATTTGAATATGAATTGGGTGAAGCAGCTCTTAGAAGCACGATGTTGCATTCAATGGTGAACTTTGTGAAGTGACACATGCAGTAGATAGCCCACCAACGAGATGTGATCCCTGACTGGTGACTGTCACAAAGAGGAATCCGGTATCCGGCGAAAGCAGAAACCAGATCTTGTGGAGCCCAATGCGTAATGTGCGTGGCCGTTTATTGCGATTTGAATGACAGGGGTCATCCTGTCCAACCAGGCAGTGTGATGAATCGACGAATGAAAAGCCACAGAGCCGTGCTTTGATTCTCTCCCCACCCTTCACCTGGGCTACTTTGATATTTCTCAGATGAGCAAATGACCTGTTCCGGCCCTCTTTTTCAATTTACCACCGTGGCTGGCTGAAGGATGCAGGCTTGGAACCCGCTTGGGCAACTCAGAGCGAACAAACTTGATTATTTCGCCATGATTATCCAAAGATGGCAAAGGAGCACGAGAGTGGTGAATCATCTTTAGGCCTAAGGTGCTGTGCAACTACTGATTAGACCAGCGCTGAAGGACATGAAGGTAGAGACGTGCAGGGTTCTGGCCCCGAGGGCACCCTCCTGAGAGCATCACGAGCTTAGCCCGGTTCAACGCTATGGTTACGCCAGACATCGACGCAAACTCTCTCCAACGCCCAAAGAAATAACATGGCTGAAGTGTGCATGTTCACACCTGTCGACCCACCTCCGCTATGAATTCGGGAGTGGACCGAACGAAGCTGTTAAAGGGGTGCATCCTGGCAGAGCTTGATTGCGGAGAGCTGGCCTGGCCTGGCGCTGGACGGGACCTGGACCCTTAGTGACAATGAAGCTCTCCAAGGGACCACTTAACGTGCTCTCGAGGTGGACCCAACGCCCCACTGTCGACGTCTCTGCAAGTCCTAGTGAGTCGACTCCGGCAGTTGCAACTGCTACAATCAGCGGGACCCAATGCGACAGTGAACCTTCTTTCTCTGGAGCAAGACGATACATGTGAAAGGTGCGATGAATAGGTGAACAGGAAACTGCGATGATGAGGCTGTTTCCAAAATTTGACGAAAAGGCTCTGCTGCACAAGACTCTTCAGGTAGGTATTCCTCAACAAACACACAACGCCTTCAGCATGTCTCCATGATGCTTCGTCATCCTGACCTCCCGCAACATCTTGAGTCAGAGAAACCCACATCTATGGTCTACTTATTTCAGCCCTCGAACTTACATCCGCCCGAACAGTACTTCATGGGCATCGTTTCTCTTTCTAGCATCGAGCTGTGGCTTGAAGCGACATCTCTTAAGTCCGATCATCTATCCACCATCTGTCCTCCTCTCTTTGCTTAGTTTCCCATCACATTTCTTTCTGCTCCACCGCGAACCCACTCACAATGTCGTTCTGGACTGCAGAATGACCGCTTATCAATTTTCATTCGAATCTTCAGGCTCTCAAGTACCATGATGTCTCCAGTCTCCGTTGGCCTGGCTTGAAACAGTAAGACATGTTTGTTCGTGAATTGGCTAACCGAATACGCCTCCAACCAGATGCTGCCACTCCTTTATTGGCATTTGTCAAAGGATCCCAAGTTAGCTCACCATACTGTGCTACTCGATATCGACTGATCTCGACTACGAAGATACAAACAATGAGACGCATCCTAGCGTTCATAAGAAAGCAGGACTTGATGCTCTGTCTTGATTGAAATGCACCTGTGGATACTCCATCATTGCTATCCACCTGCCATCAGACCCCAGCCTTTGTGGTTGCTCGATCGACGACCCGACATGCTATCACAAGTCCCATCTCCACTTGCACGACCTTGGACGGAATGGCACAGCGTTGTGTCCCGTCCATCCTCGAGTCTCTGTTACCAGTACTATGTACCTCATTCGATCACCTCGATGACGACCCATAACTGTACTACCACAGATTGCCAGCCGCAGCACTGACTTCAGGTGTTCTCTTTAATTCTTGTTAGGCACCGAGTCTTCTCGGATACTGCTTGTTCGGCCCGTTTCCTGCTCGTTGTCGAGCTGTTTAGCCAACTCCGTCACACCAAAAAGTTCGTCCATTTTCTCCAGACTGAGTCCCTTGGTCTCTGGTACAAAGAACCACACAAATATGCCCATGATAATACAGAAGCTGCCGAACATGAAGAACATTCCCTGTTTAACTGATGTCAGTAGTGCCCTAGTTCCCCTGAATTGTTCGGTGTCGCCGTTTCACAGGAAGACACAACTTACGTAACCTGCCTGGCCCATGGTATCCTGCATTGTGAGAACGGCTTGATAAAGAAATCAGCATTCGTGAGTCTTTTCCTAGAGTAGGTTAGAGCACCTACTTCTGGCGATAATGAAGTTGAACAGCCACTGGGTTGCCGCCCCAAGAGCCACATTCAAAGCTCTCAGTCGTGCAGTTGGAATTTCGCTAACCAAGATCCAGCAGCATGGTCCCCATCCGAACTGAAAAAATCTGCGTTCATTTCAGCCAACCACTCATTACCCATATGCTGTGGTGAAACGCCACTCACGCTGCCCAAAGATAAATGCACGTAATGGCAACATATCCGAAAGCTGAGATCTAATGGGTCATTTGATCAGTGTCCACTATCCGAAACAAACAAGCTAAGGTATGTTGACAAACAAATCGATGGAGATTTCAATACATACCGGCTTGCCTTCTATGGGTGGTTCGACACGACCATATATGCCGATGATGTACATGGCAATGGCCTGTGCGGCGCTGGTCCATAGCAAACTTCGTCGCCTTCCGAGGGAGTCGGCAGCAAATACAAGAAACAAGGCACACCCAGTCACTTTTACAATGCCGTAAACACCAGTGGCGAACAACGACTGCTCTGTACCTGTCATACCGAGGTTTTCAAATATTTGGGGAGCATAATAGTTCTGTAGGTACCTCGCCGTTAGAGCCTCCCACTGAGTACGTGAGGAATCGGTTTCTCCAAGGGACAACTTACCACCGCATTAACTCCAGTTAATTGTTGACATATCATTAACAAAATTGAGATAATAGCTCGCTTTCGGTTGCCGGGAATTTGCACCATTTCTTTAAATAGAGCCATGGCAGTTGCGTCGCCAGTAAGCCGCCTTTCTACTTCAAGTTGCATGGCCATTTCCTGAATCTCGTTTTGAACATACTCCGAGTCCGCTGGAAGCCTGATATCGAAAGGTCAGAGCAAGATCCTCTTCTTGATCAGTGATTCACTTACATCCGAAGATCCACAAGAACAGTGGTTGCGCGTTCCCAATCATCTTTTCTGGCACACCATCGAGGACTGTCCATTGTTAATATGACGAAGGGATGATCAGTTTGTGAAGCCTGTCCTTACCTTTCGGGTGCGAGGAACATGCCACCGACCAAAAGGCTGGATACAACTCAGCATTCATCACCATGCTCTGAGACACGGAAACCTACATTGCAGGAAGAGCCTGAAGTGCGAGTGGCACGACATAGACTGCTGGGGCTGAGACATGAAGGAGACAGCCATAGTTGATCCTTTTATGTAAGTCAGTCAGGAACTCTGAAGTCACCCGCTATGCGTATTGTAACTGACCAGAACGAGATCATTATTCCTGTTACATTGAACAATTGATAAAAAGCTATCTCGGCTTAGCGATACTGCAAGAAAGACCACGATTTGAAGTATGGCCTACCTGTCAAGCCTCCTCGAATAGCTCGTGGAGCACACTCGGACACATACAATGGGACCAAAGTGGACGCGGCTCCCACGCCTAAGCCAGCAATGAATCGACCGATATACATGACAGCGAGGGTTCCATTGGCAGCCGAGGCAGCTTGGAAAACAACACCTACAGTGGTGATGGTGCCTGTTCCGATCAAGCACAGTCGTCGGCCGTATTTTTCAGTGAACCAGGAGGTGAACAGACAGGACAAGAAGCAGCCTGCCTGGAGGGTGGACACGATGTTCTGATCTTGTGTCGTCTTGGCTCCGTCAGAAAGGTCAGCGTATCCGAAGCGTTGTTGGGTAGCGTCCATGGCCAAGACTCCTCCAATTGCACCAGTGTCCCAGCCGAAAAGCATGCCCCCAAAGCACGAAGCGCATACTAAGGCGAGGACTCGCCAGTTGTAAATTTCAGAGGGATCATGGCGCATTGCATCATTGCGCACGACGCGGTGTAGCGCCCGGGAGATGCCCATTGTGAAGTCTGGGTTGGGGATGATAATCAGTTGCGTGTCTGAGCTTCTTTGTGACAGGCTATTTTGAATAGGTAAGAAGTCGGGTAGATGTACGAAATTGCCTTGGGGGAAAGGTGACAAAATGGGGGAGGGCGGGTATGCATCTGCAAGCCCTCAAGAAACGGGAACTGACCAGCTTTTAGCCTAGATATCCCAGACATCCTAGCAAGGGCGATGCTTGATCTTCAAGGCCCTTTACCAGTGACTGCAACATCAGGGTTACATCACATGGAAAAGGACCGAAGCAGTGGCTTATTGGTGTAAGATATAAGCTCTCCTACCTCTTATGGCTGATTTCACCTCCGAAGGGGTGGTACATGCATTTTAACAGGTGACAATCATTGGGGGCTTACAAGACATGTTTCAAGTTCAACTTGCTTAGTGAGCTTTCAGCGGTACGATCCCGACTGACCTTAATTCTGAGATCAGTGAGAAGGCACAGTATTGGCATATATGTCCCCATCGACTTGAACCGCTTCCTCGATATATAACGCCAATATATTCAGCGGTCCAGATGACAAGTCACTCTCGAACAAGATGAGGATCAATCAAGCACAACTGCAGCAGTATGTACCCGTACTGCCAAATTGGATGGCAGGACTCACCGGATGATCGGCGTCTTGGCTCGAGCGGACATGCCACTTCCGAGGGTTCAGAGCGTCCTAGCCACAGACGGTTCACGATGCCAAAACCTTTTACACTGGAACGTAGGGACTCAACTAAAAATTGCTCACTTCCGTTAAGCGGGCAGTTCACCCAGAGGCCTAGGCGTCGAGGTACCTGACATGAGGCGATATTTATCGTTTAAAGGCATCGTCGCCGGTCCTGTCAGACGCGGGGAATCTGTGATCTGCCGAGAACGCGGGTATAGGAGGGTTCTCCACTGAAAAAGCTGCTTGTTGGCTCTGTTTCAAAAGAGGCTATGAGTCTGAAGATCCCCCCAATCTGCATTGGGGGTGCAGAGACAAGCCCATGCTTCATCATGATGGGTAGAACTTTTGTTCACAGGACAGGATGAGGCCCTGACGGACAGTGATGTTGTCTGAAGGTTACAAATATGCTTGAATCAGGTGAGATGACTATTGGACAAAAGGTTGTCCAGTTGTAATGACCTGGGGAGGTCAGGGATAAATCTCACGAAGTTCATATTTTGGGGGCGGGAACCATCCCCGTACTGGATGACACGCGGGGAAGCTGGGGAAAGCATAGATCGGGTGAGAAGGTGGCGAATCTATGATCCAATTGATGGGAGAAACGACTGTCAAAAAGTCCACCTATCAGAATCACTCTCTCACTTTCTCCTCACAACGTGGTGGTCCCATAGCTCCAACCCAGGAGACAGCACTTGGAGATTATTGGCTTTCTCTACCCTCCATCTCCTTCGTCAACCAGCCCGGAAGAGCAGGTGGTTGATGCCAGCCGTCCAGATAACTCGCCCTGTCCACGCCGGGACCGGAAGGCTTTGCATAGATGGCAGAGACGTACCACACCGACTCACCTGCGCGGATGGTATGTTGCAGCGTGGGGATGGTGGTTCGGCTCTCGACGAGGTTCGAGTTCGGATCCGCGTTGACGAGCATCGCCTGACGCACGTCTGAGCGTTCGAGCGCCTTGATGCCCACTGCGCCTGTGGACACTGCGAATGCGCCCGATTTGCCGGGTGCCCAGCCAGCGGGCGTCTTGGTGTCGTAGTTGCCAATGATCTTGGGGGATGTTCCCTCATGCTTGCTCTCGTCATAGAGATCGAGGTATCGGCCGGTGGTTGAGTCGACGTTTCTGATGGCAAAGGAGCCGTCGGCGGTCATGACCTCACGCCCGCTTTCTATGTGGTGAATGCGAAGGTGCCAGTTGGGCGTCTCCTCTTCGGGCGGGACCAAAGCAGTCCTGATCTTGACGTCGGGGAATGGCTTCCAAACAGAGACTAGAACAGGCTTGCTGTCGCGGTATTCGATACCGCTGTACTCCGAGAGTCGTCGCATCTTCCAGTATTCGCCCCCGTCATCGGAAAGGCCAAGCTGAGACGCGAGAGCATACTGTTCCAATGAGAACAGGCCAGGGGGAACAGAGTATCCGTAGGCGCTGCTGTATGCGAATCCGCCGTACTTGGCATGTGTTCCTTTCATGGGATAGCTGCACGCCTGGCCTGAGGAGAGCAGCATGCAATGGCCTCCGAGGTAACTGTGCTATGTCAGCTTTTGCTTGGCCGCGGAGCAGGGTCGGAGACTAGCCTCATGATGTGACCAGGGTGCTTGAGAGCCTTGGTTCTGGGAACCACTTGGCTGGCAAGTTCTTCCTTTGAGGTCCAGAAGGGATGGTCTTCCGGGACGGCTAAGCAGATGAATGCCAGACAGGACCAGTACTGTACGCAATCAGATCAGTCTCCTACGGTTCGGCTCAAGGAGATGCCTACCGGGCTTCCTGGGCTGTTATAATTCTCCGCCGCCTGTAACTTGTTAGCTACTGTTGAAGACGGCGGCATCGGCGCACTACTCACATACATGTTTGGGTACGAATACCCAATGGACAATGTTCCGCTGGGAGTCCAAATGTCCTTTTGCGTCTGCCACCACCGCAGGTTGCGGAGGACAATGCCCTTGACCATGCCCCAGGTCAGAGGCTTCGGGAGCTCGACGTCGGCGTAGGCCAGCGCTCCCCAGAACGAAACCATGGCGAAGCGGTAGATGACGCTGCGGCCGTAGGGGATGGCTCGCCCTTGGTCGTCAAAGTAGTGAGCCAGGTCCAAGGCGGCTATCTGCGCCCTCTTCTTGAACTCTTGGGCACGCTCTGGGTCCTCGTCGCCGGCGAGCTTGGCGTACAGGAGCTGCAGGAAGTGGATGGCGAAACTGGAGGAGTAGTAGTCCATTTCTTTTTCGTGTTAGGTGAAGCGTCCATAGGAAGATTGGGTGGGAGAGAGGATGGAAGAGACTCACGATGGATTCCTTCGGGGCCGTCGTTGGACCAACCGTCGCCGCGGTAGAAGGTGTCGAGGTGCTTGATGTCGCTCTCGAGGCGCTCCTGCGAGAACTTGCCGCCGTTCTTTTTCAGGCCGAGGTTTGCGAATACTCGGAACCATAGCCAGTTGGTATTGGGCATGCTGGATCTTGTCAGTCCGGTGCACACAGAAAGAGCCGAGGGTGTCATCGCACTTCTTTTCGTTGATGGAGTTGCCCAGCCAGGCCTCGACATTGTTCCTCTCTCTCTCAGATAGACTGGCCCATATCTCGGGGACAACGGCGAGCGAGAAGCCTGATGGCAAGGGTCAGCACAAGAGTCTTCTCTTCGCACCGGGGAAGACGTCGCTCACCCAGCGGACACATCTCGACCATTCGCTGGTCATTATCCCGCGGATAACCCCAGTACTCGGGGCTCTCGGGATCGGTGCCGGCCTTGATGCCCCGGATCCACCACTCCTTGCCGCGGTAGTCGCCCCGGCCGGCGAGCAGGGCGGCCAGCCCCCAGAGCGGGCGGCACAGGCCCTCGACCTCGGAGGCGGCCTGGTCGAAGCGCACGGCGGTGGCGCCGGGCAGCCTGACGCGGGCGCTCTGCGGGGAGAAGAAGGGCTCGAGGGGGTCGAGGAGGGCGCGGAGGAGATCCTGGACGGAGGCGCGGTCGGTGAGGGGAATCTTGGCGAAGGGGTGGGTTGCGCCGTAGCCGAGACAAAGGCCCGTGTCTGTTTGCATTGTGGCTGTCTCTCTTCTCTCAAAAGTATAACTAGAATGATCTTGGAGTGCCTTTGTCGTTGTTTAGCTACATGTATTTACTTCAATGTCGAAATGGAGGGGAAAAGCAAGAATCAACGGGCATCGTTTTCGGCTCATATCTACCGGAAATATGCACGAAATATTTGGAATTCATTATTAGCAATCATGCCACGCGGGTTCTTTTCCGGATGAGCGAGGTTTACCATGTTGCAACAACCTGATCGTTGCATGAAGTCACTGAGGGGGAGGGGGGATCAAGCGGGGGTTAGCGTTAATCTGCGAATGTGACGATCATTGCTTTGGGGGTTTGGGGGAGGCTTTGATAGACAGGCTTGGTCTACGTTGTGTGAGTAAGGGAATGTGTACGGAAATAGAAGGGAATGAGAGGCAATGAATGCCCAGATATTACTGGTAAGTTATAAATGTGACTGTATGCCCACAAGGCAGTATTCATATAAACTGTGCTCTGTGTCTTACTCAGATTGGAGAATTTCCCACTTGAGAAGTCAGGTAAAATCAGTGACAATAATAAATTTTTATCGTAAGGCATACAAGGTATTTTCTTGGAGCTCAATTGTACATCTTGGCTACCAACTCTCGAGAGGCGCTGATGACGCCCCTCCTCAAACTGACTACCCTGGAGTCCTGGACCAACGCCCGGAGTAGACACCTAGGACGGTTGTGAGTGCTGCCCAAAGGAGAGTGCAAACTGATACAATAACTACTCGTAGAGAGATTGTAAGTTGTTCAATCGCAGGACACAAGTTCTCTTCCAATCACATCTCAAACCTATAAAGACAGAATGCCACATTCTCATTCGTCGCTGCTCGCCACATCTGAAACATGTTCAAACCCCGATCGACGACTCAACATCTCAATGAAGAGCGTGTCACACATCAAATCGCGGTAGCGTCGCGCCGTCACCCAGAGAGGTACGAGAGAGGGCTCTGAGTGGCTGAACGTCCACACATTCCCAGGTTGTCAGGGGGGGAAACTCGGAGAGAATTTTTTAGAGGGCACGGGGCGTACTTGGCACCCGTCTCTTGCCGCGGCTTGGCATCGAGTTAAGCATTTTTAGTGTCTGGCACCTGGGACGTCATCCCTGTCGTGTCGTTGTTCGTTGATGGTTGGAGATGAACAGGTGCTCCGTGTTGTGATGGGATGTTGTTTCTGACTTGGTTATTACAGGATTGAGACCAATTCAGTCTTAAAAGGAGACTCAATTCAACTAGAACTCCATGACGCAACTGTCACGTAAATATGCCTGTCTCAAGTAGCCGTAGACCTGCTGTGTGTGAGCCCCGAGTGGCGCTGCAGAATATCCCTCCTCCATCCACAACTCTTCATTTTTGTCATTACATCATAAAACAGCTCTATTAATATCACAAGCCAGCGTTTGATTCCGTTTACGTACCTACTTGAGCTACGGCTTGCAGCGGGCAATGAGGGATTTCATCGACTCACGTACGGCATAAACACGGCCGCGTACTACCGCCCCGGCTTACCAGATGCGGGATGGCCCAGCCATGATACGGACTGACAGTCTGAGAACAGAGTAGTCTCGGCTGTGCAGAGGAGAGAGAGGAGAGGGGAAGAAGGGAAAATAATCATCCCAAGATGAGTCCTGCTCCTTAGGCCAAGCTGAGAGAATTTCTCCCCATGCCATTGTCGTAAACATGCTAGGCTCGAGACCCCGGCTTCTCACTCCCTCAACTCTAAAAGAACCTCCAATTATAAGCTGCTGCTCTCCCCCGCGCATGTCACTCCCATGTATCGCCCGCGCTAGTATTCGACCCCATCCTCCCAAGCACTCCCTTCCCTTCCCTTCGCTTACTTGTACATCTGGAGATGGACTGAAAAGCGGAGGTTCCAGCCCCCTTGTCAAAACAAAAAACTCGCCGAGATGGGAAGGGGGAACAGGGCGCGTTTGACGGCGAATAATGTCTGACATTCTCCTCTACGGCGACTGGTCCGTCAAGGAAGGGATGGAGCATGGGCGAATATCCCTCATAGTTCCCGTAGCCGTATGGAAACCAATGCTCCTGCGGCCGTCCAATCGGTCAATGGGAGGGGGAACGATCCACGTGCGCGTGAAGGAGAGAAGAGAGGAGGCCTCCCGAGATGAGGAGCAGCAAGAAGAAACTAACTGACGAGAAGAATGGGAAATTTGCAGAACAATCTAGATCGTGAATGGCATATACATTTCATCCAAGGGACACGCCCCCCCTTCCCCTAGTAACACTCCACCGCCTCCCAACGGGCGCTGCAGCTTACACGACTTGTCTTGTCCAGGACAAGGCCATTCTTTTCAAAGTAGCTACACAAGTCCTTGACTCAACAGGCACCCTGCTTCTCTGTGACGTACACTACCGACTAAAACTTAGTGAGGAAACGCGAGAAAAGCTTGGCCTTTTGTCTAATCCCCTTCCGGTGCAAGACTGCTCGACTGCCACCGCTCACTCGAAACCCTTGATTGTCCCTCCATAACGGCCGACTTATACGAAATCTATGCGGCATTTGTTATATCTATTCCTGCCCTTCCCCCTTCTGCTCGCAGGGCAAAAGGTTTCCGCCCGTTCTGCCCACCAGCCCGGCCGTCATGATGAGTTCTGGTTATTGTAGGCGAGAGTCGAGACGGTGAGCCAGTGTTGGTAAAGGGGGGGCTTGGGGTTGGGCGTGTTGCAGATCATGGGATAAATAGGTAGACTTGATAGACGAGAAGCTCGTGTTCACACTCCTCACTGCATCCATTCGTGCGCCCTTGTTCCCATCTTCATCCCCTGTTGAGACTTTCTTGGCCATCAACTTGCTTGTTGCTGCAGATATTTGCCTGAACCCCTTTTCCTTCCTCGACGCCCGCTCTCCTGCTTCATTGAGCTTCTAGTCCCGTGGCTGTGCCCATCTGCAAAGCAATCTCTCGTCAATATCGTCTCAAAGAGGAACATGACAGACGAAAACCCCCCAGCCGACGCCCAGGACAAGGAGGCCGACAATGACCTCCGCATCACCTTTGACGCTCCCGCCGCCCACCCCGGCCGCGGCAGAGCCGTCGACAGTCCTGGGCGTCGTGACTCCCGCTCCAGGTCTCGCCGTCGCTCCTTAAGCCGCGCCTCGACCAGGAGCAACAACCTCCCCCCTACTTCCCCCTACTCGGGCGTGCCCATCGAGTACCGAACCCTCTCCATCCACGTGTCCGAGTCCCGAAACATCACCACCGAGGAGGCGGCGTCCGGCGACGTCAAGGCCATCAAGAAGGATGACCAGGACTACTTTGCCAACCTCCCCTTTCACCGGCTCGACCCTTCCCAGATCTGCCAGCAGCTCAACGTGGCCCAGGACCAGGGACTCTCCGAGAGCTCGGCCGCGGCCAGACTGCAGCGCGATGGCAGGAACACGCTCCCCCAGCCCAAGACAAACTACGTCCGCAAGATGCTCGGCTACCTCTTCGGGGGGTTCTGCTCCATCCTCTGGATCGGAGTAATCATCTTCTTCCTCTGCTGGCGGCCCCTGAGCAACCCGCCCTCGGCCACCAACCTCGCCCTCGCCATCCTCGTCATCATCGTCATCCTCCTCCAGGCCGCCTTCTCCGCCTTCCAGGACTGGTCCACCCAGCGCACCATGAAGTCCATCACCGACCTGCTCCCCTCCGAGGCCCTCGTCCTCCGCGGCGGCGCCTGGGCGAAGATGTCGGCCGCCGAGCTCGTCAGCGGCGACATTGTCAACCTCCAGATCGGGAACAAGGTGCCCGCCGACCTGCGCCTCCTGAGCCACTCGGGCGACATCCGCTTCGATCGGGCCGTCCTCACCGGCGAGTCGGACGAGATCGAGGGTGCCGTCGACGCTACAGATGACAACTTCCTCGAGAGCCGCAACATTGCCTTGATGGGCACACTCGTCGTCAACGGGAGCGGCGTTGGCATTGTCGTCCTCACTGGAAGTCGCTCCGTCATGGGACGCATCGCCAACGCCACTGCTTCTACCGAGGAGCGACCTACGCTGATCCAGAGAGAAATCTGGCGATTCGTTCGCATCATTGTCTGCTTGACCGTTGTGCTTGCCCTGGTCATCTTGTTCACATGGCTTGGCTGGCTCCGACGCGATCACCATTCCTACATGAACCTGGTGGCCATGCTGAACAACGTCATGGGATGTGTCGTCGCCTTCATCCCCGAGGGTATGCCCGTGGCCGTTGCTCTGACACTCATGATGGTGGCTCGACACATGAAGTCTGTCAACATCCTTCCCAAAGGACTCTCCACTGTCGAGACGCTGGGCTGTGTCAACGTCATCTGCTCTGACAAGACGGGCACCTTGACCCAGAACCAGATGCATGTCGAGTCAGCTTCGTTCATCGACCAGCCCATCGACATTAGGGACTTCCACCGCAAGCTCGATGATGATGAGACGGAGCAGTGCCTCGTCAGACTCCACGAGGCAGCCCTCGACTGCAACGACGCCTCCTTTGATCCCACCACCATGAGCCTCCCCGTCTCCGAAAGACAGGTCCAAGGCAACGCGACCGATGCTGCCGTGCTTCGCTTTGCCTCTGGGAGCAAAAAGGGCGACAGCGGCAAGCCGACAAACCCCAGAATCTTCCAGATCCCCTTCAACTCCAAGAACAAGTGGATGCTCACCGTTCACCGTCGGCCTGACCAAGCCCCCGGCGAGCTCCAGGTGTTTGTCAAGGGCGCCCCCGACGTCCTCCTCCCGGGATGCAACAAGTACTGGTCCCGCGAGTCCAACTCGGTCAAGCCGCTCGACTACAAGGCCACCTCGGACTTTCGAGCCTACCAGGACAAGCTCTCGAGGAACGCCGAGCGCGTCATTGTGCTGTGCGAGAAGACCATCACGCCCGCCAACGCCCCCGGCACCAACGCCTTCAGCGACGAGGTCGCCCACGGCGCCGTCCAGGACCTCACCATCGTCGGCATCCTGGGCATCACCGACCCCGCGCGCCCCGAGACGGCCGAGACCGTCCGCGAGTGCCGTCGCGCGGGGGCGAGGTTCTTCATGGTCACGGGCGACTACGGCCTCACGGCCGCCGCCATCGCCCGCAACACGGGCATCTTCACCGGCGAGAAGGACCCCGACACGCTGCAGACGCTCAACACCAAGACGGACCTGACGGCGCAGCAGGTGGGCGAGGCGCGCCGCGCGGGGGAGACTCGCAGCCTCCTGCTCGAGGGCCACCAGCTGGGCCGGCTGACCGAGGACGACTGGGACGTGGTGTGCGAGTACGGCGAGATTGTCTTTGCGCGCACGACGCCCGAGCAGAAGCTCCGCATCGTCGACGAGTTCCGCAGGCGGGACAACGTCGTGGCCGTGACGGGCGACGGCGTCAACGACGCTCCCGCCCTCCGGGCCGCCGACGTCGGCATCGCCATCGTCACCGGCAGCGACGTGGCCATCGAGGCCGCGGACCTGGTGCTCATGGACCGCTTCGACTCCATCATCGAGGCCATCCGCCTCGGCCGCCTCGTCTTCCAGAACCTGCAAAAGGTCATCGCCTACCTGCTCCCCGCGGGCAGCTGGTCCGAGATCTGGCCCGTCATGCTCAACGTCTTCTTCGGCGTGCCTTTACCCCTGAGCTCGTTCCTCATGATCATTATCTGCGTCTTCACCGACCTCTTCCTGTCGCTGTCCCTCATCATGGAGAAGGAGGAGTTCGACCTCCTCTCGCTCCCGCCCCGCGACCACAAGAGGGACCACCTCATCACGGCCAAGATCTACATCCAGGCCTACCTCTTCACCGGCTTCATGGAGACGTGCACCGCGCACGCCATGTTCTTCCTGTACTACTGGAGAAAGGCCGGCATCCCCATCCGCGACCTATTCTTCCTGTTCGAGGGCTACACCGACGGCTACCACGGGTACACCGAGGATGAGCTGACGCATTTCAACGTCACGGGGCAGTGCGTCTACTTTGTCACCCTCGTCATCCTGCAATGGGGCAACATCCTCGCGGTGCGCAACCGCAAGCTGAGTATCGTGCAGGCCGACCCCTTCACCAAGGCGCGACGCAACCCGTGGCTGGTGGCCGGCATGCTCATCAGTCTGGCCATTGCCGTCTTCGTGACCGAGGTCCCGGGCATCCAGAACCTGTTCAACACGGCCTCTGTTCCCATTGAGTATTGGTTGATTCCGGTTCCCCTGGCGCTGGGCGTGCTGGCCATGGACGAGATTCGTAAGCTGGTTGTGAGATTGTTCCCCAATGGACCTATTGCCAGGATAGCTTGGTAAGATGGAGGAAGCAGGTAAATAAGAAAACAACTCTAGATTAGTTGTAGGTGCTGTATATAGGAATCGTACCTGTTTCTCTCACATCTTCATCTTCATACCCCATATCCCGTTATCTCTCGCTTTGCATCGGCCACGATAGCCGTTTCTTACTCCATTTAGACGATGGACCCGCGTCCGTCATGACACATCCAAAGGCCAATCGTGTCTTATCAGAAACTCGTCCGGGTTCATTAGCTTGCATCAAGTAGCATCAAGTATGCACGATAGGAGCCAATTCCATGCCCGTCTCGTCCGAATTCGGTCCCTTGGGTCATCAGCTGCCAGCGTCTCCGACAAGCTTCCGCATCGGGAAATGTATCTGTCGGTTGACTCCGACTACACATAAAAGACAGGTAATTCCATCCTGAGTCCGTTCCATGTTCATGATCCAAGCCTCTACTCAACATGGAGCCTGTCAATCGATTCATCATGGGCCACGTCTTTCGTCCAAGGAAACTACACAAATCCCTCCTCCAACCTCGACTTGCATCATCCAGGCTCAACCTCCGATCATTGTCTACCTTATATGCCAAGATAGACACAGCTCCCCAATCCATAGTCGCAAGCCAAGGCAATTATATTCAGACACAGGACGGAACATGGATATTCGATGCCAGCGCCGGTGCAGCAGTGGTATCTGTCGGCCACAACCATCCCCGCGTTAAGAAGGCCATCCTCGAGCAGCTGGACAGCGTCGCCTACTCGTACAATCCCTTCTTCACCACCCCCACAGTTGAGAAGCTTGCCAAGTTCCTGACAGACTCTACCCAAGGCGAGATGAGCAAGGTCTTCTTCGTCAGCTCCGGTGCGTGCGTCGGCTCACCCCAAACGAGAGAAAGAAGAGTTCCAAACGCTGATGCCAAATCCCCATCGCAGGTACCGAAGCTGTTGAGGCAGCCCTCAAGATGGCGCGGCAGTACTTTACAGAGCTGCCCACACCCCAGCCCAACAGGACGCGCTTCATCGGCCGTAAGCAATCCTACCACGGCAACACGCTCGGTGCGTTGGCGGCAGGCTACCACGCAGCACGCAGAAAGGTGTACGAGCCAATCCTGTCCAGTAACGTCTCTCACGTGTCTCCCTGCTACGCTTACCGGGACATGAAGCCAGCGGAAACGGAAGAAGAGTACGTTGCCCGTCTCGCCGACGAACTGGATCGAGAGTTCCAATCTGTTGGCCCCGAGACGGTCTGCGCCTTCATCGCCGAGACGGTATCTGGGACGGTAAGCTAAATTTGTGAGACAGCCGTCTTTACAAATCACTGATTTGATCGTGAAAAGTCACTAGGATGTGTCACTCCGGTTCGAGGATACTTCAAAGCAGTCAAAGACGTCTGCGACCGATACGGCGCCTTGCTCATCATGGACGAGGTCATGTCCGGCATGGGTCGATGCGGCACCCTTCACGCATGGGAGGAAGAAGGTGTCGTCCCCGATCTTCAAACGGTGGCAAAGGGACTTTGCTCCGGCTATCTGCCCCTCGGCGCCCTGCTGGTTCACAAAAAGGTCGCCGATACCTTTGCCCAGGGGACAGCAGCATTCGTCCACAGCCAGACCTATCAGGCTCATCCCCTTGCTTGTGCGGCAGCGTGTGCTGTGCAGCAGGTCATGAAAGAAGATGGCTTGCTCCAAAACACTCGCGAGACGGGTGAGTACTTGGGTCGACGTTTGCAAGAGTGCCTCGGTAGCCACAGGAACGTGGGAGATGTTCGAGGTCGGGGACTGTTCTGGGCCGTAAGTACACTTCACGAATCTCAAATATACTAGGCCAATCTCACTAATAAACGCTGCATGTAGATCGAGTTTGTTAGCGACAAGAATACCAAGCAACCATTCCCTGCCGCAGACAAGGTAGCAGCTCGTATCCATCAGACCGGGCTCAAGCCTGAGCATGGCATCTCGGTGATTCCAGGCAGTGGGAATGCCAATGGAGTCGACGGGGACACCATCATGATCTCGCCGCCACTAATTGTGACCAAAGAGGAAGTCGATGTGATTGTAGACAAGGTTGAGGCGGTTATCAAAGTCGTGCTTGGGGAATAACTGTGAACGTACATGAATAAAACAAACCAATCAATTGCTGAAACCATAGACCAACTTGCTCATTAATCCAAATTCCAACCAAAACATTCCAAACACCTTCGTATAATTCGTATAGGGGGCTATTCTGCGCCCACTCTAGCACATTACATGATTAGGGCTTGTCCAGGACGGCCCAATAGGCTCGTCCAGCGTACGGACGACTGAGTCTCCCAAATTTCATGGATCTGATCAACAGCTTTCATCACGTTCCAACACCCTGTCGTCCGGTGCAACGAAGTCAGTTTCCCTAGGAAGAATTCTCTGTGCTCAGGTGTCGAGCTCTCGGCAGCGACAATGAAATATGCCCAGGTCAAGAGGTGTCGACCGACAATGTCTGTGTACTGATCCACTTCCTCCAGCAAACACCTGAACCGCTCAATTAGGTGGACCGTCTCATGTGGTGGCGGATTATGTTTTGCTCTTTGCACGTAGATGTCGCAAGCAAGAGCAAGTAACTCAAAGAGCTGGCTGATGAGGCCCTGAAGTTCAGGGTGAAATCTGAGACCGAACTCGAGGAAGTCCAAACACGAACGGCCTCGAGCACGAAGATATTCTGTCCCGTTCATCTCGTCGAGAAGAGTCTCCCCGAACAAGCAGATCCTAAGAGGGTCAAGATTTAGACGGGGTTCATCAAACAGATGGCATGTAACTCACCTAAGAATTTGTATCTTGACAAATTCACCAATTTGAGACGTTAAATTCTCCATACCGTGCCCCGTTACGTTGATGACAGTCCGCAGAGAGCCGTAGGTGTGCTTGAAGCCATCGCTGCCACTAATCATCTCTCGTAGATGAAGCAGCACCAGGGCCGTCATGGCAGATTCATCTTGATGAGGCGGACATGCATTCGATCTCACGATGAGATCCCGTAGCAAGGACTCGTATGTCTCGGAGCGTTGGAGGTCTGTATTGCCGCATTGCATGTATAGATGCTGTTCTGCAACGACAACTATGGCCTTTCTCACTAGTGCATCGGACTCAGCATGAGGGAGCACCAGGTCACGGTATCCATTGAACCCGAGGTTAATGACGGCAGTTATCTGGGCAATGTGATCTGAAACTAATGTGATGTAAGTCCATGAATGGTCAGTACATGTTCAAGGGGGGACGTACAGTATTGGAGGAAGAAGCGGGTGCCGGCATCAATATGATCAATGCCCACGTCAATCAAGCTTACAGAGTCGGCTTCAAGAATCTCTTCAGAAGAGAAGGTTGATTGGTAAGTAAATTGCCCACTCCCATCAGTGACGGGCGTGCCTTTTCTCTTTGAGAAGCTGGGGTCCTGTGCATCTGAGTCAAGAATGGGGAGCGTTTTCCCGGTAAGTTTCCCCCTCGAGGCCACGCCCTGGTTGAAGCGGTAGCGAATCCCCAGGCCGCTACATTTGATGTTTTTTGTCCGACATTTTTGACAGGAGGGTTCCTCCCGGTCACAGTCGATACGACGACGTGAGCATTCGTAGCAACCTACAGCGCCGGGGGTTGTTAGTCAATGATCCGCTGCGAATTCGGAGCAACAGATGGGGTAGACGCAATCGTGCCTTTGACCTTTGGTCGCTTCTGTCGACGCCTTTCTTTCGCCTCTTCCAAGACCATTACGTGCTACTCTTGATTAGGGTTGTCTTTCACCGTCGCCGGTCGTCCCCTTGCTGATAACTTGGTTCACCCTCGGGGCTTTCGGGTGCAACGACGGCCAGATCTGTCTGCTGGAAGGAACAGGAACGGAGAGTAGATGGAGTTTCCCATCAATCTACTTGGGCAGAGAATATCGGGTAGAAGGGAAAGAAGAAGAGGAAGAGGAAGGGGCCAACCGGGGTATCTCGTCAATCAGCCTCATTCGCGTTCAAACTGTCGAGCGTTATCACCGAATTGTGCCTCCACAGATAAGTTAGAGTGAGTGACACCGGAGAAGATGGCCGATGAAGAAGCGGGGTTGCCAAGTTGCGTATGAGCTAGACCAGAGATAAGATATTGGTGGAAGGAACCTATTAGTAAGAAGCTTATTTTCTCACCTCTCAGTCTGTCTTCCTCAGGTACCTACCTATATAAGTCGATTCTCAATTTTCCATAGAAGAAGGCAAGAAGGGTATGGACACGGATGTGGCGGTCACAGAAGGAATGAAACGGGTGAAAACGTACTCCGTACCGAGCACAACGAAAAAGGTACCTCTGTCTGCCTGCCTCATATCCAGTCTCACGAAATCGGCTTCAAGAGCCACCCAAACAAAAAAGGTCAAATTTGGGTAAAGAAACTTCAGTATCTTATTCCAGGTACCTATTTATAAGATACACTGCTGATATGTCTCATGTCAATGCTCCAAGTACATGTATCATGGACCCAGTTCAGATCTGGTATTAACATGTACCTCCATCAGGTAAAAGAGTCCCAAGTACCTTGGCCGCGAATATTATCCATCACCTATTATCTCAATAGTTAAACAATGATTCAAGTGGTGTAAGGTGTTAGCTCAATCACATGTCTGCACTTGAGACGATGTGGTCATTATGGATTACAAGTAAAGGGCAGTTCCTTTTATAGGTATCCCTGTTTCTTTGTTTAGACACCTGACAGAAATCTTTGTCGTGCTATCGGCTGATATAGCACCTTTGTGGTCTCAATCACGCTTGGAATATTTGTCCAAATTAAAATTTTCTTTTTGCATACCTATGCATAGTAATCTAGCGTTTCCTGCCTTTTCCTGCGCCCATCTTGAGCTCTGTCAGTGACAACTTGTGAAAGGTTTACGATGGAGCCTACCCTAGATGACGCAGGCATAAAGCTGGGCAAACACGATTAATCGGTCCGCAACTGAATTCAACCACTACACATGATGCACGCGTTTCACCACATCTAATTCATCGCATCGTCATCTTCATGCTCATATCTTCATTCTCTACCCCAAATGCCAAAACAGACAACTACAAATTTTGATGGTCCCCCGCCGACCTGACACAAACTTGGTTAAGAGGTCACAATTCCGAGCATTCACCCCTGCCTTCTGATCGCTTGCGCCCGCTTCTGGCGCAAGGCGCAGCATCATCCGATGGAATCTCCCCGGGTCGAGAATGCAGAACCAGGCCATGTGCAGTCTTCTTCGCCTCTCTCGTCCATTCAGGGGCTCGAGCTTCCGGATGGCTCGAATGCCGAGATGCCGTCCGTAGAGGACATGAAGCTATCCTCGCCCTCACAAAGCAAAGAATCACCCCCTCCCGAAGTACCTTCTCCCGAGGCCAACTCTCCCGAGACAAAATCGCCCAAGGCAAAATCTCCTAAGAAGAAGAGAGTTCTCGTGAAGCGCGTCAGAAAATCGAGATGGAATGCTGAAAACATGCTCTCTGACCCAAAATCGCCTTTAGCATCAGCCGAACTTAGAGTACGGGGGGCCTCGACAAATGCTCATTCAAGCAGCGGCTAACGCGTATTTATAGACTGTGCTCACCAACCCTATGGCATGGGACGTGCTTAATTCAGAGGAGAAGGCAGAAATATTGGCATTATTCCCGGATAATCAACATATTCTCAGTGCCGGCACCGACAATGCGCAGCTTGATTTCGCATCACTGAGGAACGATGACAGCTTCCGCTATGACTGCGCTGCTTACACAGATGGTATCAAACAAGGGAAGCACGACCCAGAGTGGCTTTCTTCGGCTTGGTGTGCTCACGAAAGACGCAAGATGGGTGACTTTGACGAACACGTGGAGAACAAGTTCAAAGAAGACTGGGATGTTGAGCTTCCTGAGGAAATGAGATATCGCAGAGAACTGCCAACCGTGAATGGAAGTAACAGAAAGAGGGAGAGTTCGGAAACAAAGGAAGGCAATACCAGCAGCAAATGCGAAGACGAAATCATGACTGATGTGCCAACGACGACAAACATGGAGCAATCAGAAGAAGACGAGAGAAAGAAAATTGATGACTCAGACATGCATAACATGCAAAACGAGGTTGAAAATGGGGATCATGATCAGAATGAAGGACTCAAAAATGAAGCCATGGACGAACCTCCAAAAAGCGCAGAGGAACAGACTGAAGTTCACGTCAAACAGACTGATGATGCAGTCGCGGATGAGCTCCAAGATGCTGGAAATAACACAATTCAAGTCCAGACGGACGCCGAACCCAAGACGACGATTCGGAGGCCTAGGAGGACTATTAAGAGGGTTACATACGTGGAATCGAACAGCAGTGAGGATGAATTGGCACAATAGAGGGAGGATCACGTCCGACGGGAGTTGAGCTCATATGCTCTTAGATGAATAAAATAAGAATTACTTGATTATTCTACTGGTGTCGTGGTAATGACTTGAATGAAGCTGAAATGCACCCATCTCCAGGTCCCTCATTTATAGAGGGGCAGTGGGCTTGGTGTTAGAGATTGAGTCTTCAGTGGATGCCCCGCTAAGAACTGTGACGTCGGACCTTGAGTCGGGCACAACTCCAGATCGAGAGTTCGACTGTAGGCATCTTCACAAGCACGACTGCCTGCTTCGGATGTATAATAATTGCCCTACAACAACTCGGGCCACATTCCAAAACAGAGGCATCGTGCATGCCACCTTGCCTTGCACAACAGTCTTGAGATGGCGCCCACGTCTAATGTCCACGCCCGCTCTCACAGCATCCTCCTCCTGCAAAAACTCTTGAACCTTCGCGACGGCGCAAGCCCGCTCACCCTCGTCATCGACAGCCTCGAGCAGACCGCACAGCCGGTTCTGCGGGAGTTTGTCACTCGCGCAAAGGTGAGTTCTTTCTCGTATACAGAAGATTTCGCACGTCAAGCGGTGCACTGATGCCGGTCTGCAGATTGCCAAGAGCTCAGTGATATTCGTCTCGTTTGCCACGCTCAAGAAGCCTCAAGGCGTTGATGTTCTTGTCAGGGCAGCCGGGAAAGACTTGAACGCTGTACGGCGGGAGCTGGTTGCTCATTATCCCGTGTTCAACCCACAGACAGCCAAAGATAAACCCACGCAAAGTGAGTCAAGGGCACATCCCAAGAACAGATTATGTGCTCACCAAATTATCTCAGGAGCTGTCGTGATCATCGACTCTCTCAACACCTTGGCTTCCGCCGCTCCTCAGTCCCTTGCTAGTTTCCTGTCCAGCATCATTACACCTGCCGTGTCTATTGTGGCCACCTACCACGACGATGTGCCAGTGGTGCTGCCAAAATCCTTCAGCGAGTACGAGCCGCACCCGTTTACCATCCTGTGCCATCTCGCAACCGCCATCTTGAGGCTCTCAAGCCTATACCAGGAGATTGAGCGCCAAAAAGCACGAAACAGGAGCGTCCAAGAGCCGGAATGGGGGCTCGGCGAGGACCGCGAGGGCATCCTCGTGGGCCTCAAGGGCAAGGCGCGAGACAAGACGGAGGACAGCGACGGGGTGGTGATGCACATGGAACTCCGCCGCCGCAGCGGCAGGACCGTCTCCGAAAAGTTCATCCTCGTCCAAAAAGACGACTCGGCGCTGTCGACATCGCTGAACCTGGGCAAGGTCTGCCTGCTGAGCGACCACCCAATGTTCAAGGCGCCGGCCGAGGATGGACCAGCGGGCGAGGGCGAGGAGGAGCCGGAGAGTACGTTCAACCTCGGGCTGACGGAGAAGCAGAGGAAGGACAGGGAGGGGATTGTCTTGCCGTACTTTGATGCGCAGACGGATATAGGGGCTGGGGAGGGAGGGAGGATATTGTACGAGATGGGCAGGGAGGATGA
>JALNIO010000769.1:0-12695 GCA_023509875.1 Rugonectria rugulosa | reverse complement strand
TTTTGAAGACCTGCTCCATGAAGCACAACTTTGATAATTATGTGTTCTGTATGTCTGTCCCTATCTATTCAACCACCTGGACGCTCTCTGTTAACTAAAATTCCAGCGGATTGGATGCGACAAACCATCAACACTCCTTATCTTATCAGCGCCCAAACCCCTGGACGCCTCCTGCGGGCACATGCCAGGATCCTGCATCTCGACATCACTTCAGACCTTCAACCAGACATTCGCCAACCTTGTCTAAGAATTCCAACACATTCCTCGACACGGGAGACTGAATAGCTTCTAAAACCTTGATACCTTAATTGGACTACCTGTCTTCTTTTTCCCAGTGCCCCCTCCCCCCCCTTTCATCTGCTCTGCCTGCTACGCCCCTCATTAGAACCTCTCTCCCTTTGGATTCGCGCCAGCTGCAGATACTGGACACGTTTGGTTCCGCGCCAACGGATTGGCTTTACACACCTCCCCCCGTGCTGCTTGTTTTTATAAAATAACCACCACGACTCGCCCATCTCGAACTTGCTTTTCGCCTGCAAACATACCCCCCCGACATTTCTAATTCTCACAAACTGAAACATGATTTACTCGACGCAAATATCAAGGCTCGACGGTACGCTCTTTGTTTGCCCTTTTTCCCTTCCTGTATCACAGCTCTCAAGCACTCTGCTCAAACCCCTCCCCGTTGACCATCTCTCAATGCTAACTCCTTCTCCTCTCGTCCCTCAGGCCTCATGCTCTGCGCCTCGGTCGACGACGAGGCCGCCGAGGCCGCCCTCGCCGAGACCAAGCAAAACGTCCGCCAGGTCCTCCGCAAGCTCACCCGCAACTCGGAGCCCCAGGCCAGCATCGAGACCCCCCGCCACACCCTCCACTACCTCATCGACTCCGACGTCGTCTTCCTCGCCATCTGCGCCTCCTCGTACCCGCGCAAGCTCGCCTTCACCTACCTCGCCGACCTCGCCCGCGAGTTCACCACCGTCTACCCGCCCCAGCAGGTCCACTCCCCCCAGCTCCGGCCCTACGCCTTCATGGAGTTTGACAACTTCATCGCAAAGACAAAGGTCACCTACGCCGACGCCCGCGCCGCCCAGAACCTCGACAAGCTCAACGACGAGCTGCGCGACGTCACAAAGGTCATGACCAAGAACATCGAGGACCTGCTCTACCGCGGCGACAGCCTCGAGCGCATGGGCGAGCTGAGCTCCCGCCTGCGCGACGACAGCAAGAAGTACCGCAAGGCCGCCGTGCGCATCAACTGGGAGCTGCTCATGAAGCAGTACGGTCCCTTTTTCGGCCTGGGCTTCTTCATCCTCTTCTTCATCTACTGGCGCTTCTTCTAGTCGACCTCTCGAAACACCAAACCATATATATAAAACACGCACACACACACACACACCTATACGTCAACTCCCTCCCTCACTCTGATCGTTCAGCGAGGCGCAACCCGCATGTTTCTATACTTTTCTGTTCTGGCGCCATGTTAGTAATGGGCGAAAGAGGGCGCACACTGAGACGAGGAACGGCATGTTTGTTTGGAAGACGAGCCGTGGCATCAGAAGACGGCCGGCTGGGGAATCTCTTTGGGAATAAAAAGAAAAAAGAAAAGCAAACAAGGCTATGTACATTATGGGACTATTTACGTCGAGTTCATCATGTCCAAATTCGTTCGGATGTTTTTTGTCTTAAAGCGAGCTCGTCATCGTCGTAAATTCAAGTGTTGCATTCCGCCCAGTCCAATGATTTGCCTCTGCCTACAGATATCTGTTAGGCAGCTCTGTTGTTGACTCCTGAACGCCGTATCCAAGGTCGTGCCTCGCCCCCAAATGAAATAAAGGAGATCCTAAGAGCAAGGTTGTGACACCCTTCACATCACCAGGCAACTGTTCGTCTGTGCCGGCTGTGCGGATGTCGGGGCGGTCGTCGTGTGCTGCCACGCAAGATGTTCGTGGTATGCAGCCATATCTTCGTAACCAAGGTCAGGGCGATAGGGGTCCTCATCGTCGTACTCCTCTTGAGGTTCGGTCGATTCGTTCTCGCAATACGGGCAGAGGAGACCGGCCAGCCAGTCACGAGGTGCCGGTGCTACATGATTTGCAATCGCGACAGGCGCAAATACTACCTGCTTCTCTTGATGCCCTGATGTGGTAAAGCCGGTGGCCTGCCAGTGAGGGTTGTCTATCGTCGGCGACAGAGTGAGAATTGGTGACGCCGCAGCTTCCTGGAACGTCCGGATCGAAGGCATGGCCTCAAGATCTTCCCACACAATGTGGCCGTCGCAAAAGTCGCACACGAATGCGATATCACGCCTGCCAAATCTCTGAAACGACCCCACGGCGTTACACAGCTGGAGTTCCTCTCGATACCTCTTCTGGTACTCTCGTTCATCGGGGACTGTTCGGTTTCTCGTCCACTCCCGTTGTTTCCTGTGTACTAGAAAGGCCCCTAAACACCGTGTCGAGTTCTCCTTTTCCGAGGTGAAGATGCGATGTGCGGCTCGACGCTGTGCGCGGTGAAGTTGGCGCTGGAGATCGTGGGTTTCACGCACCCAGATAGGATTGATTGGACCGCCTGAGCGACTCCAGTCCCTTAGGTTCTCGATATGAGTAGTGAATTGGGCTTTCAATGCCCTCAATTCTTCTAGCGATTCATCTGGTAGCTTCAGTTAGCTTGCGGGTCGAGCATGAAAGACGGGTACGACGCGGTCATGAAGCAATGCAACGCAACGCAACGTAATGGCACGGTTATTGACAGGGCGAGCGAGACTAAAAAGCGATAGCTCATCGGTCGAGGTCGCGTAGCCAAAATAGAGCCGAGGGGTCGAGCTCGACAAGCGAGAGGCAGCCGAGGCTTGGTGGGGAGGACCACATACGTTTGCGATCGTTCTCGTAGTACACTTGGCCATTGACGAGGGGTGATAGGTCCTGAAAGTCCTTTTTGGCCTCATCCAGCAGCTGAGCAAGAGCTTGCACCTGTTCGTGCTCGTCCGGCCCCCACTGACGCTTATCGGCCAAGGTCAGGATGCGTAGTCCTTCAGCAACGAGCCTTGCGATTTCCGCCAGCAGCTTCCCGACCGAGTCGGAGCTGCTCATTGTTCGGAACGGCGGCTGACGAGGGCGACCCGACGGGTTGGGGCGGAAGCTGGTCGTATAAGCGGTTCGGTTCGAGGAAATCACTCGAGGGCTTTGTTATGATTTGTTGTGTTTTTTTTTTCGGGGGTGGAGGAGTCCGAGGAATGTCGCAGTTTCAGTATCGTGGACAGGTAGAAGTCAGAGGACAAGCTCGTTTCACCGTCGTCGTCGCGGGGCGAAGGGCAGCGACCGAGGAGGGCACATGGGCAGGTTGGTTTTGGCTCGAACCGGCAACCGGCTCGAAAAGAATCACAAACGAGCCAAAAATCAACGGGGGAGTCGGTGGGTAAATAAAAGAGAGAGAGTTGCTTGGTGTGACGCTCTGCCCTTGCGATGATGTACTATGCAGATAGCCAAACAGCCTAGAGGCATGAGGCTGAGCTCTTGGCGGGCGGAGGGCGGCAAGCTCGTAGCGGGCTCCCGGGTGCTGTAACGGTAGGACTACAGGCCTGGCGCACGTCAGCGGGACCCCGAGATGGGAACAAGGTGGAGTTGAGGTGACGGAAGAGGGAGGCCGGGGTAGATGAATCCAGGGACCAGTTGCACTTTTGCGTCCGTACTCCGTCTTCCGTCCGTACTTTGCGGGTGGGTGGTGTCGTCGAGGGCGAGGGCGACCGGGGTGTTGGTAGATGCAAATAGAACTGCTGGGCTCGTACCTAAAGGGCCATAATGAGATGGCGCCGGCTCCAGTGAGGCTGTGTGTCGTTGAGGCTAGACCAAGTACGCTTGGTACGATGAGCCTTGGGTTTCAGGTAATTAATTATCTGGTGGTGAAGGTGAAGATGAAGATGAAGGAATGAATAGAAACTAAAAGTCGGGAAAGAAAGAAAGAAAGAAAGAAAGTAAACAAGAGGGACAATGGCCGTGGTTCATGTTTGCATCTTAAGGTGCTGATGCTGTGGTGGCTCGTTTCAAGTATACGGATACCCGGCGCCCAAACTCTTCCGAGTCTTCCACATCCACCGTTGACTGTGCTGGAACGTATGGATTCCTATCCTGGCTCGTCTCAATGCCTACTTTGTCAAGCCACTGAAGCCCCAAACCCCATTCTCTCAAGGTGCACATCGGCATTGCCGTCAGACCCCGGGCATTCCCTCCAGCGGTCCGCAATGGCTTTCGTCACGTCGTTGCGTCGGCCCCTGCAGCGCCTCGTCCCCTCAGCCACGCCTAAAACCGTCGCGGGCGGGGGCAGCATGGGCCGCTATGACGAGGTCGGCTCCAGGGGGGCCACTTGCACTCAACGGCGCCCGGCCATTCGGATACTCGCATCGAGTTCCTGGTCCTCTTAACCTTGATTCCAGCAGCTTGTCATATTTCATGCAGGGGGGCTGTGTTTGTTTTTATTGTTTGACAAGTCGCCAGATTGAAACGGCCTCGCATAGGGCTGGGATGGAGGGTGGCCGATCAAGACGCTTGTTTATTGGTGTCCGTATTGTTTAAACATATATCAGGTACCTGGTAGTGACAGGTACAAGTCGTGTCCGGTTCTGGGTAAACGACCTATACAAACACCTAGGCAAGCATGATATGATACATCCAGCCGTATTGAATAAAAGGCCGTCAGACGAAAAGCTCGACTGGTAATTTGACGGATGGCAACAACTCCTACTAGCGAGGCCATGTCATGATTGAATCTACAAGCATGATTCTAGAATCATTCAATCATCGTATATATACTTGTACATCTTTTCCAAACCTCCTCCTCTTTGACCCATGTCCTCGGCTCGTCCCCAGTTGCAGCTGGGGAGCCCCTTAGATGGACGATCCAACACCCTACTTTCGCTTCGTGGCCTTACCAGTGTCGGCACCAGTGGCCTTTGCCTCAATCTCCTTAATCTTTTCGGCAGCAACCTCCTTAGCCTCGACCTCCTTCTTTTCTGTGGGCTCATCCTCCCCTCCCTGTCCAAACTCGTTGACACGGCTGTAATCAACCCGGTACGCCCATCGCTGATAGATGTAGATGAAGAAGATGATGTCATCTCGGAAAGTCGATAGACGGTGAAGGAATGGCATCTTAATGGTAAAGGCAAAGAGATCATCGATAAAGGTGTTGAGGAACTTGTACATCATGGCCTTGGCTGGCATGTGGGCAACACTCTTGAGGCGATAGTTGATGTACAGAGACGGTACCATCATCAAAAATCCGTAAGCGTACACAGAGCCCACAAGCGTGGTAATAACGTACGAATACCACGACTTGTGGGTGTCATAAAGGAGCGAGTAGATGCCATAGGCGATCAGGAGAGGCACGGCCGCAATGTACACGTACTTGAAGGCAATCTCGTCGTACTCCTTGGTCTTCTCCTCAGTCTCGGTCAGCTTCTGCTTGTCCTCGAAGACAATGGAGAAAGGAAGCCAAGAGCCAGGGCCACTGGCAGCTACGCGCACGTTGACGACGGTCGTAATCTTCCAAAACTCGATGACAATTCCGACAACCTGGGTGCCCAAAATCATCCAGCTGGTGTTCTGCGAGTTGTCCAAAAGATACAAGAAAATGACTGTTTGCATGAATACGTTGGCTAAGATGGAACGGACCGAAATACCAACGTTGTCCTTCTTCTTTCGGTAGTGAGCGATATCTGAACCAAAGGCGAGAGTTTCGAGGATCATGTGCGCGATGCTGACCACAATAGTGATGCCAAGAAGAATAGGGTTTGTGTCGATGAAGATTTCCTTGATCATTTCAATCTCGGTGCCATCTCCACCGCCGGGGAGAGAATTGCCATAAGCAGCTTGACGAGCAGCCTCCTTGGAGTTGGCCTCCATGGTAGCCATAATTTGGAACTGCCAGTTGACCATGTTTGCAAGGTCGATGCGAAGAGGCAACTCCTTGACGGTTTCGTTAAGAACAGTCATATGGCTAGTCAGTTGCCAGAACGTGTTGACAAACAGAACCGGATCTATGGTGATTAGCTGTGATCTCAAGAAGAGAGAAAATTCAACTCACAATACCATCCATGCTGGCCAGTACCGTCACGAGCACCAGTGGCCTCGAGACGCACGTATTGTCGAATCTGGGGAGTCAAACTAGGGAAATCTTTGACCCCACCATCAGGAACAAAGGAGAAGGTGGCATTCGGGTGATAATGGTTGGTGATGATGGGCCCGGCAGGCTCTTCCTCCTCGGGCTCCTCGGTATCGGGCTCCGGTACATTCTCCAGGAGATTTCGAGTCTTGGCCACCTTCTTCTTGGGGAGGTACTGCGTCAGAGGCCAGACAAAGTGGTATGCCTTTGCCGGATCAAATCCTGGCTGCCGGGGATCCAGGTTGCTTCCAGGAAGACCAACGTAGAAATGACCCCAGAGTGTACCATTGTTCTGCACAGCCTTGGGAACCGGGAACGCAGTCTCCACAACGCGCTTGTCCGAGTAGTTATTGAGCTGGAATTCCTTCTCTCGAAGAACAACATATTCTTCCGGAACTTGGTCGATTGGAGCGGGGTTGAACGAGGGCGAGAGGGTAACGATAATGTCGACGTGGCTATCCTGGGGCCAGATAGGGGCAATCTTTTGCGGGATAGATCGGGCAACGGCGCCTTCGTTCAGCACCTTGGGCCGCAGCTCAAACGGTGGAATATTATCGATGTTTCCGGGGACCCGAATCGTTTCGCCAGTCTCGGGGTTTGTGACAGGGACACCAGTTTGGTCCTTTCGCATGGCATAGTTGAGACCGATGTTGAAGGCAAAGTAGACGGCGCCACCCAGAAGAAGCTTGTTGAAGCTGAATCCCTATAGAGAGATTGATTAGCGACGGCTTCCAAGTTGCATCACGCATATTTGTCCAACTCACCCCTCCTTGCTGTTGCTCGCCTTGCCCTTGGGCTGGCTGGCGAGGCTGAACGGCTCGCTCGGCCATGGTGGATATTGCCTCTTGGAAGGAAGATGAGGCAGTTCAGGGGGGTTGCAGAGAGTATGTGGTTTCTCCGCTCAGCAGCCGCGTGGTTGAAGCCGGTGATTGAGGTTGTCGCAATTCGAGTCTAGAAGAATAAGTTACGTCGCCTTTAATTAAGCAGGAGCTGCTACTGCACTTAGGTGCTGGACCTACCTAAATTGGACGACTAAGACCCACTAAGCTTGCGCTGACGTGCTGCAAAATGAGCAAATCAGGGAGTGGCTGTCGACCACGTCCTGCTAAATTTATTGCCCGAAGCTCAACAATTGCTTGTTGTTCACTGCGATCCCTTGGTAAACGAACCATGATCGTTGATTCTTTCAGAGTATAACAGCAGAAAGAAGTGTTGAATTCTCAGTCTTCCATAATGAAATAGAGAATGCTCCCGGTTCAGATAGTAATCGTGTTTCAGAATAACTCCATAATAAGCACACTACCTAAAACTACCTACCCTGACAACCAGGTAATACTTTGAGTAAACATTGTCTACTTTACCTCAAGAATGGCTCTTGCTGTTCTTCATATGGGACGACCATGTGATTCATTTGTGATTGTGGCCCACAAACTGATTCCGATGTGAACCAAGAGAGCCGGCAGTCGGATGACATGCCAAGAGAAGAGCAATCAGTTTCACTCTGGGTCGTAGAACAGTGAGAAAGCTTACGACTAAGTCATAGCCAAGGGAGGTATGAATTGATGCGCTGGATGGGGGTCATTGAGACTATTTTCTAAATGCCCGGTTGCTACACTTTATAACGGCGCCTAAAATGTCCCGACGCCAACAGGTGACCCCGGTCAGTATCGCGACACCTGCATCAGGTCCTATAGTCTAGTGGTCAGGACGTTGGATTTTGATCATCAGTCAAAACACCTTCCAAAGACACCAGTTCGAACCTGGTTAGGACCTTGATTTTTTGCAAATTCTACTTTTATCACGTAGATCAAGACATGTAAAGGCCTTTCTATCCGCATTGGACCTTGCGGGCTTATTATGATGTCTTTGTCAGGGACTTGGGGACATAGTTGCTATCCAAAGGAAAAGAGCTACAGTGAGGCAACTCGGTCGCTAGTCTTACACCAGCAGGTTGCATTTTGACCACACCTCAATCCAACGAGCATTCATTGGTTCATCTCGTCACTTAATCACATCTTATTACGAAGGCTGGCTTCCCTTCCACAATACCACGTCCATCACTCCTCAACCTCCTCTTGCCACAGAAACTTATCCGGCACGTCGCACAAGCATCGGAATACTAAACACACACTGTGGCAGCTGACCTCTCGGGCAGCTAACACCAGAGCGGGCCTGAACGTCCAGGCCAATGAGACCTGCATGTTGGACAAGATGGGCACTTTACAAACGCCCTCCGGCTCGGGGAGGCAACTGGATGGCATTTCCCCAAACACGGGTTCCAATCTGTGTGGACCATTCGGGCTGTCTTGGTATGTTTGGTGTCACCTTGTCGACCCGCTCCGAAAACGTTCAATGTTCGCATCTTCTTACATATGACCTTCCCGTGCGCCACGTCCGTCCAACTGAACTCTTCTCTCTTTTCTTTTTCTTTTTTTGGCTTCTTGGCTTTTTGGCTTTTGATCGACTTCTCATAGATTCCACTGTTCGAATTAGAAATCGATCATCTTCTTCAGGTGTGACGCAGTTGTTCTCTTCTTTGCCACCTATTTAGAAGACTTGCTTCAAGACACAATTGTTATTAAGTCATCGTTTCCTCCTCATCTTCTGTCACTCTCATATCCGGGAATCCTTTCCATATCAACCCCTATTTTCTCAATCCATCTCTATTCTTATCAAAACAATCTATTCTTTCTTATCTTTACAACCTTGTCAGCCTCAATAAGAGACATCATGACTGCCGAAAACACCTCCTCGCACGCCGTCGAGAATGGCGTTGCCACCAATGGCTCTTCTTCCAACGGCCAACCCAGAACCAAGATCTGCGTCTACTGCGGTGCCAGCGCCGGTGCCAGTCCTGCTCACCTCGAAGCTGCCCGTCAGCTCGGCAGGGTCATGGCCGCCAACAACATCGATCTAGGTGAGTCACTCGTCGGCTTATGCCGCCCGTGGGGCCGTCCTCCGGTCCCCCTCCCCAAACCCCAAACCCCCGGAGCCGGCCGAGAAAAGGCGGTTACCAGAGGCTGTAGTAAGTGCTAACAAACTGATGTCACAGTGTACGGCGGTGGAACTGTCGGTCTCATGGGCGAGGTCGCAAAGACCCTTGTCGCCATCAACGGCCCCGATGCTTGCCACGGAATCATCCCGGAGGCACTGGTCAAGTATGAGCGTGACGGGACGTACCAGACTGTCAACAGCAAGAATCAAGTCGTCCCCGACGAGTCAGTCTACGGACGTACCACTGTCGTGGAGGATATGCACACCCGCAAGAAGCTCATGGCGGAGGAGGTCTTCGCCGGTGGCCCCGGGAGCGGCTTCATCGGCCTCAGCGGCGGCTTCGGTACCATGGAGGAGATCTTTGAGACCACCACCTGGAACCAGCTCGGCATCCACAGCCAGGGCATCGTGCTTTTGAACATTGAGGGTTACTGGGACGGCATCATCCAGTGGATGGAGCGAGCTGCCTCGGAGGGCTTCGTGAAGCCGGCTAACAAGGATATTCTTGTCACTGCAGATACACCCGAGGACGCCATCAAGGCTCTTCGAGACTACAAAGTTTCCAGTGCAATCTACCAGTTGCAATGGGGCAAGCAGTAATTCAAGAAAAGCCTTCTTTGTTTCTTCTTCTGGTTTTGGATAGAGATGCACGGTAGTTGGATCTCTCCCATTGGCGTTGGGGATCATGGCATGGCTCACTGGCGTTGGCTCTCTGATGAATCACCGGCGTGGGTAGATAGACGGCTTCGACATGATCGTTGTTAGCTCCAATAGATGAATTCATGACCAAAGGTATTGCCTTCCATTGATCGACGTGAGACCCGTGACTGCTGCCTCTGCAGCTTGTAAAAGTACATGATCTAACTAGCCAGCCCGACGCCCGTATTTATTCCCCGTCTATTAAGCGGTCTAGCTATCCACGTCCATGCCCTCGGCCTCACCCTCGCCTTCTTCTCCGCCGCCTTGGCCGTCAGCGACGCTCTCGATCCATTCCTGCACCTCGAAGCCATCGTAAAGCTTGAAAGGCTCGACACCCTTGCCCTCCGCCTTGATACCTACAACGCCGACAGATGTGTTCTCCACCGTCAGCTCCTTGTCTTGCACCAGGCTCTCCTTAAGTGCCTTGAGACCGTGCTTGATGAGCTCCTCCCTCGAGCAGTCGGCGAAGGAATCAATGTTACGCTCCAGATATGTTCGAGCCATCTGGCTTCGTGCGCCAATGGCGAAAGCAAGCATCTCTTCCGTCATGCCTGAAGGCTGAAACTCGAACAAGTGGGGGCCACGCTCATCAACGCCAGCGACGAGAAGGCCAACACCGTACGGCCGCTTGCCGTAAACCTGAGTGTTTATCTGAGCCTTCTCGCCGATCATGTCGACAAGCGAACGAAGGGGGATGGCGCGGCCGTAAGTGAGTCGGTGACCGAGACATTGCTGCTTCATGAAGTTGGAGAGGACACGAGCGTCAGAGGTGAGACCGGCGATGGCGATACCAGCGTGTTCATCGATGGAGAACAGCTTCTTCTGGTAGGATGAGAGCTCTTCGGCATTGCGCTGGGAGGGGAGATGGGTCAGCTATTGTGTTGCAACTAATCAGTGGAGGGAAAGCAGCATACCTTGATTGCGCACAACACGGCATGGGTCTTGCTGGCAATACCAACCACAACAGAACCCTGCTTCACAGCTTCGGCTGCATACTCGATCTGGAATATTCGGCCTTGGGGCGAGCTGTGCTGAGGTTAGCAAGCTACATTATCTGGAGAGCTGCGGGACCCGTTGGCGACGTACAAGGTGACGGAATCGTTGTCGTAGTTGTTTCTGAACATGGCGCAGGAGTAGCTGCTTTAGCAGCGTCGCAGTGAATTGATTCGAGAATCTAGGTCAGGGCCGTGCTGGTGTTGACGGTGATGTCGGTTCGTGGGCGTGAGCTGCGGTTGGCGATGGCTGGAGTTGGTGTTTGAGGTTGAGGTGACGGGGCCCAGCAACGTCAAGGTGAAGGTCTACGCTGTGGCCAGGCAGCTCAGAGCTTCGTCGTCTTGCTGTCGATGGCTGGAGATTGTGGCTGGTGCTGTGGCTAGGGGCCTAAAGCAGCCACGAGCCCCTCCAGTACGAACTTGCCACACCGCCTTCCTGAAAAGGAGCTGTCATGACGAGGGCCGTTTACACGGAGCAAAGTGTGGTGAATTCTTCAACTTGATTTATTGCATTGACTTAATCAAAGTTGGCCGAGACTTTGTTGAAATTGAGCGAACAAATATTATGAGATTCAACGTACTCGGATATGATTCACATTGGTGGACGGTTAGAATCGAGAACATCTCAACTTTATAACCCCGCCAACATGGAGGCACGGCACTGCCTAGATGCACGCGCGCACATCCAAGTTAGCATCTGGAACCTACAGTTACGTATGTGCAAGCGCTGAAGATGCCTCTCATACGGAAAGCCAGGGTGGTCATTATTTCTGGTTTCCGTCATACTTGCATCTCCGATGCTCGAAAGGGAGCTGAAGCTGCAACTTACTCACATTCCCAAATAGCAGCTTGGAACGTGGCCTTCGAGGTCCTATGTTTTCTCATTTTTCTACTAACCTAAACGGCTGTCTGCTTGCCATACCGAGCCCTCTCTTTCTTCCCGTGCCTCCTCCTAGTGACTACAGTAGCTCCTCATCCAGACTTGATTCTCTCGGTCACCGATACACGCACAGTCAATGTTCTTTCCATCCAGCGGTATCCCGGGATCATATTATTCGCCGTGCAGTCAAGAACTTGAGGAGTCTTAGCGCACCCTTCACAGTCAACGACTGTATGAGTTTGGAGACCGTGGAAGGGAAATGAAGATATCGGCCGCGGTTGCCGAGTATTCTCATCTATCTGAAATGGCCAGCAGCATCGCGAAGGAGGTTAAAGAGAGCTTGATCTCCTTTAATACATGGATATCCCCAATAAGTAGGATATCATGCCTGTCGGCCGATGATGCCGGCGAGTTCGCTACCACCTAGTTATGTAACAGGATGGGTCTTCCGGGAACGAGAGAGGTGGCTTGGATCCCTGAGACTGATATGCCACTGGACTGTATTCAAGAATGTTCCAATAATATATCTTATGATATCATTCTACAATAACAAGACTGTTGGCTCTCGAGCTCCCGAAGTTTCTGGAGACTCTAATGTCTCTGGAGGGTGCCCGATCGTCGTTACTAGCGTGTTCTTCATCCTCTCTCGAACAATACTTATGAAGAGATTTGCATTGTGCTTTTCAAAGTGTAGAAGAAGTGTGATACTCGAGTGGTCATCAAGAACAGCCTTCTTACTTGGTGACTCTCCAGCTTACATCTGCTCTACTTCGAGAAGTCGACCTCTCCGTTCCCCCCTCCCTTGTGTTCTGATATAATATTGTTGCAAATAACTCACTTTTCGAAACACTCGTTTTTTTTCTTTGGTGATTTATTATATAATACACCTCATTGCAGATAGTCTAATAAAAGTTGAATAACATGCTCATTCCAAAGATTCTAAGTGATAGTGAAAATGTCGAGGCGAGAGAGTC
>JALNIO010000078.1:0-10746 GCA_023509875.1 Rugonectria rugulosa | reverse complement strand
TCTTGTTCTCAGGTAAAAGACTGAAACTACTAGAATAGCAGTCTAAATACCTTGGCCTAAAGTGGAACCCTAAGTCTAAGCACTCTGCTAACGACTAACTAAATTCCCTAACTCTTCAAGGCATCTTTGTCACCAAAATCTCTTTCGTTGCAAAGTTCTGTTTCCCTTCTCCCGCGTCCTGTACATCACTTCCAAACCGCTCCTTGAGCCCCTTGACAGCCTTCTCTCCCAAGGCCAAGGCACTCCCCATGCTCAACATCTCGAGCACGCTAATGTCAACTCCAAAGGTGCTCTTCCACCAAGTCTTCATCTCGATTGCGACCAAGCTGTCCAGTCCCATGTCCTGTAGAGTGCGCGTCACGTCAATCTCTTCGTCTTCGACCGGCTTGAGTAGTAGCTTCATGAGCTGCACTGCAATTTGCTGTGCGACAAACTTCTGGGCATCAGGACTGTCGAGAATCGTTGGCTCACTCATTGCCGATGCGATAAACTCGGTCAATGCTGTCGAGGCCCCCTTCTGGCCGCCGGTGGAAGCCGCATTTTCGCCGTGATTGTTGTGATAGATGGCCATTCGACGGTCGTTCTTCCAAACGCAGCGGTTAAGAGAGTCGCTTAGCGGTGTAAGACTTCGAATGCCAATAGTGAGTTGTGATGGCTCTAAGAAAGAAGTGGTATTAGAGGGCTCGGGAGATCTGCCAGAGCAGAAAAGGACCGCTGTGATCGAGTCAAGAAGCATCTTGACATTGATGCCGTAGAAGCCTTGGGTCAACATACGCTCCCGTAGTATTTCATTCTCGGCCACATATCCAACATCGAATAGTGCGCCAATATCGACCGCCTCGGCTTTTAATCCCAAGCCATGTCGATACTGTACAAAGGAGTCCAAGAATGTGTTGGCGCCGGCATAGTTGGACTGTCCATATTGCCCGGCAATCCCTGACGCGGAGCTGAAGAGAAGGAAGAAGTCGAGCTCAAGATCCACAGCCTGGAACGCCTCGTGCAAATTCCATGTACCCTGAACCTTAGGATTAACGACGGCCGTCCATTCGTCGTAAGTCATCTTGGAGAAGTTTTGATCTCGGAGAACCATGGATAGGTTGACGGCTCCTTTGATGGGGCGTGGCGCCGCTGCTATGGCTTGCTCGACATTTTCCAAGACAGTTACACTTCCCTTGATGATGACGACGGAGCAGTTCTGGCTTTGGAGTTCCTCAATAAATTCCTTGTCCTCAGGCTTCTCCCCGGCGCTTCGAGAGAGATACACCAGGCTTCTGGCACCATGTTCGACCATCCAGCTGGAAAAGGCTCGACCGAGACCACCTAAGCCGCCGACTAGGAGATATGATGCATTCCCGTCAAACTTGGCTTCAACCGTAGCATTTCGAGTAGGTAACTCCCTGTCGCCTCGTTCGATAGTAGCAACAATCTTACCAATGTGCTGTCCTTTCTGCATGTAGCGGAAGCAATCCTCGATTAAATCGGAAGTGAATAGTTTCGCGATTGGAAGTGGCTTGATGTGTCCTTCTTCGTAGAATCGGGTTATCCTACGAACCAAACTGTAACGTTTATTAGCAAAGTACACCCTCTATTTCGTTGGGCAAACTTACTCGCTGCTATACTCAGGTCTTTCTTCAATCAAAAGTCCGAGATCAACTCCATGATAACTTCGGTTCAGCAAGAATGGATTTAACGCAAGTTTGCCTTTTCCAAGAAGGTCGCGTTTGCCAATCTCAATCATGCAACCAAACTTGGCAACACAGTCCCACGAAGCGTGAAGCAGCTCTCCAGACAAGGAATTCAAGACGACGTCGACTCCGCGACCGTTTGTCGCCTGAAGAAGATCAGGCAAGAAGGAGGCGTCGCGAGAGTAGAAAATGTGGTCTCTCTGGATACCGTGATTGGCCTCGAGGTATTGCGTCTTCTCCTCGTTGCCGACGGTACAGTAGATCTCTGCGCCAATCATCTTACAGATTTGAATAGCAGCGAGACCAACACCACCGCAGGCAGAATGGATGAGGGCAGATTGCCCCTTCTTTAATCGTCCAATATCAATCAGTCCATAAATGACAGTCGAAAAGACTGACGGCATTGTGGAAGCCTCCTCAAAGGTCAATCCGTCTGGAATCTTGACACAAAACTCAGAAGGGACGACGAGGCCAGTCGAGAAGCATCCAGAGGCCGTCACGAAGATTCGATCACCCATCTTCAAGTGCTTGACATCAGGGCCCGTCCTCAAAATGACGCCGGCAGCCTCTACTCCCACAGGCGTGTTAGGCAATTCGACGAGGCCCATGGAGACAAGAATATCTCTAAAGTTGACACCGACGGCTTTTGCTTCAATCTCGACCTCGTCGCCAACCAACTCGCGTCGTTCTTTGGCTGTCCATTGAAGACTATCCAGATGCCCAATCTTTCCGATTGTCAGATCATAAGCCATGTTGGCCGGATCCTGATGACTCTGGGTGAGCTCCTCGTTGACAACTACGGGATACAATCTGGGGATATGGACTTGGCCATCTACCACGGCGTATTCGAAATCTGGCCAAATTGTCTCGCCTGACAAGCGCTTTTGGAACTTGGAAAATACCTTGACGGCACCTCCAATGGCTACATCTTCAAGGCTGTCCAGCTCACAAGTAGCAATGTCAACTCCAAGATCTCCACGAATGACTCTGAATGTGCCTGCGACTTGTCCCCAGCGTGGGTCTGGACAGCTGATCTGAGAAGCCCGCGTCAGCCAGAGCATGCCAGATGGAGAATCTGCCAGACGGTTCATGAGATCCTGGAACATAGCGTATTTGCTCGAGCTGATGTTCTCGAGGAACGGAGTCTCTAGGTCAACCACCGACACAATGTCCTTGTCCGTCGGCACTGGAGAGCTAGCCAGATCATGCAAAGATGCTTGGACCCCGATCCGATGAAGATGCGATGCAACTCTATCAGCCAGGTCTCGCGATGATTCATCGTAGAGGATTGTAGTAACCGCCTCTCTGGTCTGCTCAATGGCGGGCTTAGCCGTTATAAAGGATAAAAAGTCAGAGTTCTTGGTGCCATCAATTGCCACGTCGTCAAGACCAACAAACCCAGCCTCTTTCAAGTGCCTGTCCCAGACGTTTGGAGACACATACGGCTCATCAGCTCTGCCGTCGTCTTCGCCCAGCCACCAGCCCTGAAGACCTCCCATGATGAAATTGATGGCTTTATTCTCGCAGCAAAGTTCTTCCATGTAAAGTCTCCCTTCCGGGTGCAGCAGCTTCCGGACATTGCGAAGCGTCTGCGTCAGACTGGGCGTGGCGTGCAAGACGTTGGCGGCAATGATGAGATCAAAGCTCTCCGGCTCGAAGCCTTGGGCGAGGGGGTCTCTGGAGATATCAAGCTCCTGGAACTTCAAGTTGGAGTAGTCTTCGAACCTCTTCTTTGCGCTACCAAAGAAACCACCCGAGATGTCAGTGTAGGTGTAGCTCTGATAGAGGGGTTGCTTGTTGGGAGACACAAGACCCCTGAGCACTAGACTTGTTGTTCCGCCAGTACCGGCGCCAATCTCGAGAACTCTCATGTTAGGGTTCAAGTGACCTAGAGCCTGCATGTAGGGCTTACGATTGGAAAGGTTGAAGTTGTAAATGTTGGTCAACGTGTCATCGGGAAGGAGAATCTCCAATGCACCCACGTCTCCTTTGATGATAGCCTCGATATTCTCGGAGATCTTTGTCATTCCGACAGCATAGGCGTGGAAAGCCGTCGCTGGGAGATAATCTAGGGCAGATGATACGGACGAATCAGGATGAGGCAGTGGTTGTGTCTTCATCCAATCGACAAACTTTTGCAAATAGAGATTTCTCGGCTCGATTCCCTTGATTCGCGACAAGGCATCTTGGACGTAGAGCCGATTCAACTCATTCACCATCCAGAATTGCTTCGGGTCGTCCTTGTCCCGTATCATGAGATCAGAGATCTTGACAAAATCAGCATCCGCCTGCCAGTAGCTCCGGCATCCAGCATGCGGATCAGGTTTCTCCAGGCTGGCGGGATCTTCCAGTGGTGTCAGCTTGACTCCCTTCAATTGAAGTACAACACGACCGTCAGAGTCTAGTCCGTCCGAACTGCCAAAGATGGCACCTCGTGCAGTGCCTGATGTCTTGGCCCTCATGGAAATGTCACCCACGACATCTCGGGCTTCCAAGAAGTCAATATTGGTGGGCACAACCATCTTCTCTATGGCGTGCCCAATACCCCTATGTTGGGAAACACCTAGAAGCTGCAGCATGAAGTCAATCTTTGTTGGATGTACGGCATATACGGGCTCATCATCGTCTGTCGTTGTAGTGGCAGTTCCCTGGGCGGTCGACTCTGTTGTCCCGCAGGATATATCCTTCAGACCTTGGAAGAGTAGTCCGTAGTTGGCTCCGACGTGACGGAAAGCTTGATACCACTTGGCGGAACCAACACGCCTTGGCAGCCTGTTGTCTCGATCGAGCGACCAAGTCTCCTGAAGCCTCGGCACTTCCGAGTTCTTTGCACACACCTGACCTGTGCAATGCTTGGTCCATGAAGTCCCATTGTGGGAGCTTACGACAAAGTCCCACCAATTACTCTCAAGAGAATCTGTCAGGTTTACTCTCTTCAGGCTGGTGACAATTTCCATGGCCTTCTCCTCGTTGAGAACCATGGCTGACCCGACAACAACGTTCCTCATGGCGAATCCGCCATACTCTGGGTTACCAGGGCCACTGAGATGCAGTTGACGAGACGCCTCGCCAGCCATGCCAACGTAGGCAGCACAGGGAAGGATGACATCCCCCTTGATATTGTGATCCCGAATCCAAGGAACTTCATCAAGGTGGAGGACATTTCGCCACACGGGCTCGGAATCTGTGCTTTCTGGAACACGTGAGCCAAGTAACTCATGGTTGCTGTAGGTTCTGTACTTCCATTCACGCGTCAATCGTGGACTGAACATGTACTCCTGGTCATGGTGCCACGCATATGTAGGCAGATCTGCAAGGACCTTTGCTGCACGATGCGGGTTCGTGAGGCGCTCAAAGTTGATGGGCGCAGCATTGCTCTGCCAGAGGGTACCGATAGAAGCCAAGAAAGATTGTGTCGAGTTCGTTCCACGGTTGAGACAAGATACGTAAGAGTATTTGGTTGATGACTTGGCAAGAATTTGGCGAAGTGGTCCGGCAAGTGCTGCGTGGGGACCGACCTCAAGCAAGAAGAGGCTTGTCTTGGGATCTTCCCTCTGGTGATGAGAAACCAGATTGGTAATGGCCGTGTTGAACAAGACGGGAGACTCCAAGTTGGCTTGCCAGTACTCTGCGCCAGTCATTTCTCTGGAACTAATTTCGTTACCTGTGACACTGGAGAAGAAGACTGGGTCGAGGCCGGACTCACTTGTCCGACCTTGGAGGTGCCCTGAGACAAGTGCCTGATACTTGGGACCGACTTCCTTCATGTGATGCGAGTGGTATGCCTTGTCAACTGTAAGAAGACGAGCAAGTACTCCTGGTTTGGCCTCCTTGATAGACTCCACTACCTGTTCAACGGTACTTTTATCACCCGAGATTGTGACACTAGAGGGAGAGTTCTCGCAAGCAATGACGACGCCAGGGACTAGGAATGGGGAAGTATCATCTCTGCCCATTCCAATGGCTGCCATGGCACCGGGAGATTCCACTTCGCCCGCAACCAAACCGCGATAGTACGCGGCGATGATAGCTTCCTCTGCCGTCAGCTTTCCAGCGGCATAAGCAGCCGCAATCTCTCCAGACGAGTGGCCTGCGACACCATAGGGTTTCACACCGTAATGAGCAAGGGTGTCGACGAGAGCCACTTGCAACGCAGTGCACAATGGCTGTGCGATAAAGGCCTTGCTCAAATTGCTTGACTCGGGTCCCTTTTCCAGCTCTCCCACAATCGACCACTCTAGGGGATCTGGCAAGCCACGCAGCGCGTACTCCATGCAGTGGATGGAAGCTGTAAAGGCCGGGTCGATGCCCAAGAGCTCGGCTCCCATTCGTGGCCACTGCGCGCCCTGCCCAGTGAATATCATGACAAGTTCGGGACGAGAGCTAGGAGTCTTGGCAAATGCACCTGTATTTGCCTCAATTCCATCGCCTACGACGGAGAATGCTCGGTGAGGCAAGTGTTGTCGACGCAAAGCCAGCGTGTATGAGAGGTTCTCGGTCGATGAAGGGTGCTCTTCGAGGTACTTTTGGTGGTTCACAACTTGACGCCGCAGCGAGTCAGAAGTATTGGCAGAAAACACCAAAAGCCTAGGAGGCTGAAGCGATACCTCCGCTCCCTGCGCGGCCTGGCCAAGGAAGCTCCTCGCCGAGTCCAAAACGACGTGAACATTGGCACCTCCAATGCCAAAACTGTTGACTGAGGCACGCTCGGCCCTATCCTTGGGCCACGGTAAAGGCTCAACCGGGACCGTAAGCTTCCCTTCCTTCCACGGGATCCGGGGGTTTGGCTTCTCAAACTTGATGTTGGGAGGGACCGTCTGGTTTTCCAGTGCCAGTATCATCTTGATGAGGGATGTGATTCCAGAGGCGCCCTCTGAATGACCCATGTTGGGCTTGACAGACCCGATAAAGACACCGCCGTGCTCGCCAAAGACATTGGCAACGGCCTTGGTCTCGATCGGGTCTCCCATCTGCGTACCGGTACCATGGCACTCTACAAATCCGGTCTGACTAAAGTCCTCGATCCCTGCGACCTTGTATGCCTGGCGAATCATTGTCTCGTGACTCCGCCAGTTTGGTACACTGATCCCCGTCGTCTTTCCGTCAGCGTGACTGCATGTTCCGCGGATCACAGCTCGGATTGGATTGCCGTCGCGGATCGCATCGCTCAGCTTCTTGACATAGACCATGTTGATAGCCTCGCCTCTAGCATAGCCGTCTGCATTTGCATCGAACGATCTGGAAGAACCATTCGGCGACAGTACTCCCTGCCCAGCCATGTTCACAAACAGACCGGGTCCCATGATGAGATTACATCCTCCAACCAAAGCGCCAATGCAGTCTCCGCTGCGAATAGCAAGGCAGGCTTCGTGCAGACCAATCAACGCCGAGGAGCAACCTGTGCGAATGGTCATGCTGGGACCCTTGAGGTCATATTCGTATGAGATTCGGTTCGGCGGGATGAAATCGCCGTAGCCAGTCGTCTTGTATAAGCCATGGATATGGGGGTCCTTGTTAAAACCCTCGAGCCAATCCTCGCCAAACGAGCCGATGAACGTGCCGATGTGAGCGCCTTGATAATTGACTTCTCCGGCGCTTTCGAAACACTCGTGAGCGATCTCTAGGAGAAGCCTTTGCTGGGGATCGGCACGTTCGACCTCGAGCTTGGGCATGCTGAAGAAGCTGGTATCCAAAGCGCCCAAGCTGGCAGACTCGTCGAGAAAGTAGCCATGTTGAGTGTTGATGTGTCCTGGCTTTCCCGACTTGGAGTAATAGCTGGATGTCTTGAA
The DNA here is from genome assembly GCA_023509875.1 of Rugonectria rugulosa. Classification (NCBI taxonomy): domain Eukaryota; kingdom Fungi; phylum Ascomycota; class Sordariomycetes; order Hypocreales; family Nectriaceae; genus Rugonectria; species Rugonectria rugulosa. The sequence continues at coordinate 3,272 of JALNIO010000078.1, read as the reverse complement.
CCTCGATGCGGGGATCAAACCTCGCGCATCCTTCTTGTTGACGAGAAAGTCCCAGAACTGGGAAGGGTTCGAAATTCCTCCAGGCAAACGAAGGGCAATACCACAGACGGCGATTGGGATAGCATTTGTGTCAAGAGGGTCGGCATCCCACGAGGAGATGCTTTCTTGCGCGGGCGGTGTTTCCGTACCGGGAAGCTCGTTGGCTGTGGAAGAAGTATTAGACTGGAAGATACGTAAGCCACTGACGCAAGGTTAGATTGAAGGAGTACTGCTCTCACCTGTGGAGATGAAACTTTAGCAGAGGCGGCCATAGTGATGATAACGATAGTTGCAGGTTAATGTTGGAACCGGGGGACAAGGAGTTGTTGAGTTGATGATGACAAGGGCTAGCTTTGATCCCTGTTATATACTCGATGAGAGACTCGCATACACTCGAGATTGTCGGGATTGCATCTATCAATTGCACCTTCATCCCAAGCCTCGGATGCTGTAACTTCACCACAGATAAGCCACAGATTCCTGACCAAAATACCCCTTAAGACAATTCTAGGACTAATCGTATCGACAGCTTGCACAAAGGCCGGCCCCCAATGGCCACTGGCTTCGGATCAACGCATCCGGGGCTGATTCAAAATAAGCAGAGCGGTCCATATCACCAAATACTGAGATACTAGTCCATTCTTTTCTCGAATTTTCGCAAATGAGGTGGCTTGCTCCGCCCCCTATGCTACCATGCCGGTGAAGCTCGAGAGCTAGCTAGCTCTACTAAGCCTCCTAAGAGAGATAAGGCGACTTGGCTGCGTCCGATCAGATCGCAAGGTCCAATTGGTGCCTAGCTGATCGAATAAGTGCTGACCGTCAGACTTGGCGAAGAGACGCAATTCGTCACTGAACTCCAGATAAATGGGCACCTGCCCACTGGATGACGGCAGACTGAAACAACAAGGTCTTTAGAACAACGATGAATGGTTCCAGACTTTTGTCTCGATGGCGGAAGATGGAAATCCGAGAACTAGGAATGTATACCACACATACTCGGGGATTCGGAAGCGGATGTGTATTAAGATGCCGGTGCTCTGACCTCTCTAAGGCGGCGGCTGTGCTACTAGCAATGCATCGCTTCAAACCAGTCAGGCCGCTAATAGAATTGCAACAGTCTCGGTGGCACAGGTGAAAGTTGTATTTCATAGGGTACAGTTGTGTCGATCACAGTAGGAGGGATCTTTTAATACAAAGTATCCACGGCAAAAGTTGGAGACGTTTACTTGCTTCCTTACATTCCTATAGCCCGGACCGAGCCGAGAAACGACACATTGGGCGGCTCGACGACCCCTAGAGTGACTGGCCGCTCGTTCCCGATAACAAGACGCACCTATCGTAGTGGTGTTCCCTGGGCGACCGGATGGGCACCTCTTCCTAAGTTGATCTACTTGCTCGAGGCACTATTTCGACATCTCATAGTCGCAGCTCCCGACAGTTACCTTCACCATGGCGATAGGAGTCTCTGCTCCTCCCGAGCGAGGCACAGAATGGAAGCCCTCAACTCAGGAGCTGCTCATCATGTTCACGCTCTCCGTTGTCTCCTTTATGGTGGCTTTGGACGCGTGCGTAATCGTGACTTCACTAAGTGTATGCCTGTCCCGACCTAAACGCCTCTATCGCTAACACTAGGCAGACCATCGTGCAGGACTTGGGTGGAACGACAACGCAAGGGTTCTGGGTTGGAACATCATATCTCCTCGCCAGCGCAACGACGATGCCATTTCTAGCAGCCATTAGCGACGTCTTCGGTCGTCCAATTGTTCTCGTCTTCTCGATTGTCTTCTTCACCGCTGGATCAGGGATTTGCTGCGCCGCCACCCACATAGGCGTGCTGATTGGGGGACGATGTCTGCAGGGGATGGGAGGTGGTGGCATCATCATTTTGTCTCTGGTCATCTTCACCGACATCGTCCCCTTGCGCTACCGACCAAAGTGGTACGGCACCGTGTGAGTACACCAAATCCTCCTCGTTTGGCTTACCTTTCTAATACTATCCAGTCAAGCTGCATGGGCACTAGGCAACTGCATCGGTCCCGTCATCGGCGGTGTCATAGCCGAGAAGACTACATGGCGATGGATCTTTTACCTGATGTTCCCATTCTGCGCCTTTGGTCTGGTTGCCATACCCCTCTTGTTGAAGCTGAAGCCAAAGAGAGAGACTCTCTCTATAAAACTCGCTCGTGTTGATTGGGTGGGAGGATTCATCTTTACATCCTCCGCGACATCATTCCTCATCGCCATCTCATGGGGAGGCACTCAATATGCCTGGACCAGCGTCCGCACACTGACTCCCCTCATTCTCGGTGTTATTGGCCTAGTAGTCGTCTGTCTCTGGGAGCATCTCTTTGCGCGTGAACCCTTTTTGAAACCCAGTCTCTTCAAGAACGCCAGCGCTATTGCGACTTTTATTTGCGGCACGTCACAGGGTCTCCTCCTATACGGCCAGCTGTACTGGCTCCCCTTCTGGTTCCTTGCCGTTCTCGGGCACTCTGCTATTCGCACCGGCATTGACCTATTTCCCGTCACTTTCACACTGGTTCCCAGTTCCATTATCACGGGGATTCTCGTCACGCGGTTCAACAATGCCAGAATACCCATCTGGGCTGGCTGGGCTATTGTGACAGCCGGCTGCGGCATAGCCGTGGCCTTCACCCCGGATACGGGAGCGAAGGTATGGGCTGTATCCCTGGTATTGTTAGGGTTTGGTCATGGCTCTATTCTCAATGCACAAAACTTTGCCAGCCAGGCCATATGCGACCCAGGCCATGAAGGCTCAGCCGCCATCATGTATGGATTCCTCCGTCACTTCGGCACTGCCATTGGCGTCGGTCTCGGATCGACCATATTCCAAAACGCAATGGTCCTCAAATTGCGCTGGGAAGGCCTCTCGACAGATCTCGCCCATGAGGCGGAGGCATTCATCCCAAAATTAGTAGCAATGAAGAATGATCCATCCAAGACACAGCTACTCGACTGCTACATGTATGGGCTACGGGGCGTATACTATGGTTTCTTGAGTCTTGCCGTGGCATCGTTCCTGGTGAGCCTCTTGATCAAGCATCACGATATGAACAAAGAAATCGAAAGCGAACATACACTGGGGAAGAGCAGACTGATAACGTCAAGAGACTTGAATGATTCATCCATGCTAAACTCCAGGGAAGGAGTGATCGAAACAAATCAGAAACCACTAGAGATGCTCACGCCAGTCAGATAATTTAATATGATAC
>JALNIO010000768.1:0-28581 GCA_023509875.1 Rugonectria rugulosa | reverse complement strand
TGGGCTCTGCCGGCAGCCTGGTCATAACTCAAGGACCTGTGAGATAGTGATTGAGATGTCTGAGGAAGAGGAAAGCGATTAGTTTGAATTGACTTATTAGTTGGTTGTGTTTTTATTGAGATTCTTAATATAAGGGTTGTGTCACGGGCCAGAGCCCAGATGAAGGTCACGGCGACCGAGCCGCGACCGGGTTCCGGGATAACTATCGGGCCGTGCTTGTGCCACGGCCCCACGTGGCGAGGTCTACGAGACCTCTTTGCGAAGCCTTAATGCACAAGAATTCTTCCCCCTTTCTTTAGCTTTAGATATTCAATTCAAGGCCACCTACAGTTGCACAACCTAGGTCTAGCCCCTCACAAGGCTATAGGCGCTGTGAAGTCTTATGCAAATAAATCGAGATTCTTAGAAAAGCAAGTGCCTTGCCTCAATCACGTTTCTACGTACGGGTTTACATTTACTGTAGTATTCACCGCAATAAGTCGTTTAGTATCGTGCATTAAACGATGGATAGTTTTCTTTGGCCATGATTGGCGCTGGGGCAAGAGCGATTCAAGTTGACCATCCAAGGAATCTGTGCCTAGATGTCAATTTTAAGATAGGCTGTTAATACCCAGATACGATAATAGTAAGAACACATATAATTGAAATTAGAAGTTAGCTGTCTAAAGAACTCTGCGTGTGGCCAACACACGCCAAGCCTACACATAGCTGTCCAATTCTTAGGTTTACCAATACTGATCTGTCTCTAATTGCCTTGTTTTGGAGAAGAGTGGTCGGTAAATATTTTTAATAGCATCATTCAATTTATTGATACGAGATTATGAAGTGAAACTGCCAGTATTTTGAAGAAGCAGGTACTGCGAATATATACAGCTAGGAAAACCTATGAGAAAGCCCTTCCAGTACAGTCTTGCCATACGACGCAATTCCGGAATCTGCACCATGGGACACTGCCGCCAACACACTCAGAGCAACCACTATCTTCGTAAGCGGCTCCGAGTTCGCAACCAAACGTCTGGCAGTATACAACGGCCAAAATCTGCTTCCACCAACCAGGTTGAACGCCGACCAGTCGGGGAAATATATCGTAGCCCAGTAAGACGCAGCTTTCCCAGGCCAAGAGGCAGCATTGCGGCCAGCAGTACCAATATACCAATTGGAACAGTCAGCCGAAAATACTGTATTGTTCAATTGGTGGTGTATGGCGTTGGTAGTGTAATCTTCAACGGACTGCTTGACCTCTATGATATCAGCCCGATGATCAATCAGGGGCGCGAAGAGCGATTTGATGGCGAATTCGACTTGGGTTTCGCAAGCAAACAAAGCTGAGTTGTTGGCAGGGAAGACGTTGGGCCCAAAAAGAATAGCAAGATTGGGGAAATTATGAACATGAGTGCCCAAGTATGCTTGAGCGCCACGGCATTCCTTCCACTGCTGGTGCAGTGTACGCCCATCTGCTCCGGTAACTTCCAATGAAGCCAGAAACTCCGATACTTGGAATCCTGTGGCAAGGACGATGATGTCAAACTCATCCTCGTCGCCTGAAGAGCTGATGATTCCATCCTCGGTAATTTCCTTGATACCTTCAGGTAGCAACTCCACATTTGGCAAGCAAAGAGAATCGAGATAACCTGGGTCGAAAACGCGGCGCTTACACCCCAGCGGGAACTTGGGGATGATATGAGGCCAATGCTTCTCGGGTGCCCTGGATTGAATATAGGCTCTCGAGTCATCCTCCATTTTCTGGCGAAGCTTGACACCCTGGGGTGTCGGGAAGTAGGCCGTGGTCTCTTCGTCGGCGTCGAGAAAGATCTTGAGACGGTGAAGGCGTCCATAGAGAGGAGCCCATCGGTAGAGTATCTTTTCAAGACTGGTGTAGTTCCTATTTGGCCGGACGTGGAACCATTGCCCGCTACGGGCATACTGCTTCACATAGGCAGCTTTCTGAGCCACAGCCGGGACAACTTGAGCAGCGCTGCAGCCGTTACCGATCACGGCGACACGCTTGTTCCCATACGATACAGAATGATCCCATTGGGCAGTATGGAACATGTCGCCCTTGAAGGTTTCCATGCCTGGGAACTTCACCTCTCGTGGATGAGAAATGGCCCCAACGGCAGACACGAAGACAGAGGCGTAGCGAGAGTATGCGATGCCTGTCTTTAGGTCTCTCAGAAATACCTCCCACTTAGCCAAGTCAGAGTGCCATTTTGCTCCGAGGCACTCGATTGAGGAATGGACATGCTTGCGGATATCAAACTTGTCAACTGTGTCCTCGATATCTTCAAGGAATGAACGTCAGCACTAAACCAAGCCAAGTGGTTAATGTAGAGCAAGCTGAGAGCACATACACTGAAGGATTTCGGGTTGTTCGCAAAGTTGCTTTGACCAGTTTGGATTCGGATTGAAGCTGAATGAATACAAGTGTGAGTGGAGGTCACATCCACTAAGATCCAAAGGTCTAGTTAGCCTCGCATATGTATATACAATTGGTTCACGACGTGAAGCTTACCAGCCAGGATACGTATTCGCCCTCCATGTTCCTCCTACTCCATCTAGCTTATCATAGATGAGAAACTCGTGAAAGTTGAGCTCGTGTTTCAAACGGTATGCCATGGCGATACCTGCCGGCCCCGCACCAATGATGATTGCATTGAGCTCTTTTGCGTATTCAGACATGATTGAAAAGAGTGTTGATTGTTCTAATGGAAATGGACGAAGATGCGAGTCAAAGAGGCTGTGCGCAGTCGAGAGGCAGTCAAGAATATATGCGAACCTAGTTGCTGTCGTTGCAGCATTCAGGGGATGCAGACCGAAAACATGAGCATCAACGAGCAGCTATTAAAGCTGAACTCATCGTTTGATGTACAGCATTGCCAGTTCAATTGCTTCTCCCGAACTGAAACGGAACGAATTCCCCATGAGATGGCATCTACCGCTGCCGCTTAAGTCCGAAGCAACGAAATTCCCGAGCTAGCAAACAAGTTTGTTCCGGGAATCAGGTTCCGACCAGGCCAACCGGAAATCGTTCACATACACTCGGCCCCGTAAAGAATAGGGATTCTACTAAAATAACTAAAATTTATTAGTAAAAGTTACTATATACTAACCCTGCCATGTCAATTAATTAGTCCAGACATTGAGGGCGAAATCGATGAACCAGGGCGACGTAAGTGGCATGCCGACTGTTGAGGAATTTTGCCTAATAGACCGTAAGGCTAGGGAAGGTAAATCCCGTTTCCGCCCAGACGTTGCTGGTATACCTGGCTCGCTCCCTCTAACCTCGCGACCTAGAATAACTCTGTTGCCAAGTGCGTGACGCAATTGAACACCGAACTAGGGTGTCATTTCTTTTCTGCCTCTCATCATCTACAGGATTAATTCATTCTGTAAATTAAAATCTAAGAATTGAAGCATTAGAAAGACGGTAAGGCTTCTACGATAAATATACCGAGTAAGCAGTTATTTGACATGTTCCATTACCATTCTGAGCCATCTGTCTGGTGGCCTGTGAAAAACTTTTGGGACTGCGAGACCTACCTAGGTACAGCAGCGACAGCTACCCTGTAGCCGTACGATAACAATCACGAATTTTAGAATAGAGGTCACGGTAGTTGTCGCTGGAAATTTCACTGCCTAATCGAACAGTTATGGGATATCTGTGTAACTAATGCTTCGGGGTTAAAAGCCGACGAGGCAAAATTTGGTCGAAGTTTGGGCATGTTTGGTTTCACGGTCATGTCTACACGCTGTGTTGAGATTGGCTTTAGTTGTCAAAGAAATTATGCCTAAGCAAAGAAAACGAACGTATTCACTTCGATAAAAAGAATTACATGCATAAAAGCCTATATTGACAGGAAATCTACAATACAGATCTGTCTAGATTGCGCGCCACCCTGCCTTTCTAGCATCTTGTCCACCCAAGCTTTCAAGGTAGGTTCTCGCCCTCACTTCTATTCCCTGCGCATCAAGACCAAATCTAGCGTAATTGCTCGCGTTTGAGGCAGAATAGCCGTAGCCCTTCATCCCAATGCTTGCTGTCACGTAGCGTGCCCAGGTCGTTGCCACGTATTCCTCAACACTTATAATGGGAGTGCCATCCAGCGGGAAAACGGATTCTCGATAAGACTGTTCTTGTGCGTCAAAGTAGTCAAAGACTGGGGCGCTAACTACTCGCGTAGCAATCCCGGAGTCGGATAGACTCTTCGCTGCAGCCACGGCATAGTGCAGATTGGTTCCGCAGCTGACGAGAATAAGATCTGGCTTCTCTGCATCAACGATGATGTATGCGCCCTTGGCGACTTGGGATCGATCAGTATTCGGTACTGTACCCACTGGGTCACGGCCGAGTGAAAGCATGGAAGGCCCTGATGTCTTCGACAGCGCAAGTAGCCATGCTCCAATGACTTCTTCCGCGTCGCACGGTCGTATATAAGTCAAGTTCGGCATGGCACGATATAGGGAATCCAGTTCAACAGGCTGGTGGGTTTGACCGTTCTGGCCCTCAGCGAACGAATCGTGTGTTGCAACATGGATTACGGGTAAGTGGCTCAAGGCACCCATCCGAACTCCAGGTGCCGCCTGATGAAGATGTGCATGTCAGTGATTTGTCATCCAGCGCGCTTTGTAGGTAGTCATGACTCACATAGATGTAGAACATGAAAAAGGAGGCAGTGAAGGGAAGAAAGGTATTCGGGCTGTAGGCTGCAATGCCATTCGAAATGGACGCCATCGCATGTTCGCGAATACCGTAGCGTATGTAGCGCCCGGTATATCCCACTGAAGGGTGGAACACTTGAGCTGCCTCGTAAGGGATCTTGTTGGAGTTGACCAGGTCTGCACCGCCTCCAGCAAGCGCGGGGTGTGTTTTCCACAGAATCTCCATGAGGGAACCGTTCACTTCACGGGTTGCGTTTCCACGAAATTGAGTCGAGTCTACTCCCTTCAGAGCCTTTTGCCACTCGTCGCCGTTATCGCCATCTCGCCTCTTCTGAAACTCTTCGGCTAGTCTGGGGTGGGTTGATTGATATCGTTCAATCAGGTTATCCCATTCAGTTTCTAGCTTCTGACCGTACTGTTTTCTTTCTCTGAAGAACTCCAATGCGGCAGAAGGAACTTGATGTGTTGTTGAGGGATCCTGCCCTGCGAGACGCTTCGATTCGGCCACACTCTCGGCATCAAATACTCCGTGATGTGCCTTGTATGTGCCGGCAGTTGAGGTACCGAGACCTATGACAGTGCGGACGTTAATGAAAACTGGCTTTCCAACGAGCGTCTTGGCATAGTCGAGCGTCGAGACCAGAGTTTTGACGTTGTACGATCCATCATCTACCTCGAGAACGTGCCACCCACTGGCACGCATTTTGGCGTTGACATCCTCGACATTGATCCAATCAAGAGGCCCGTCGCAGGTGACCTGGTTGTTGTCGTATATAACCACCAGGTTATCTAGCTGTAGATTCCCAGCTAATGAGATGGCCTCGAGAGCCACACCCTCCATGAGACAGCCATCGCCGGTCATGCAGAATATGCGAGAATTGACAACGTCGAACCCAGGTCGGTTGAAAAGTGCAGAGAGGTTCTTGCTCGCAATGGCCAGACCAACCGCATTAGCAATACCCTGACCTAACGGCCCTGTGGTGACCTCGACCCCTGGAACCTCAATCTCCGGATGAGCATGGCAAATGGTAGTGTAGCCGTTTGTTTTGGCGCTACCATAGCCTTTTATCTCATCTATTGTGAAATTTTCGTAGCCAACAAGATGATTCAAGGCGTATAAGAACATAGCAGTGTGGCCTACGGATCAAAAATAATTAGCCATGTAAACATGATTGGACCAAGAACGAAGAAATTCACCATTGGATAAGACGAAGCGATCTCGGTCGAACCATTCTGGATTCGATGGATTGTATCGCATGGTGTATTTGTATAATGCAACACCAATAGCAGCCATACCAATAGCCGAGCCGCCGTGTCCACCACCATTTTGATGACAGATGTCGAATATGAGGTTTCGCAGCGCCAGAACAGCCCTGTCGTCAGCGTCGAGATGTTCCCGCCAACCCCTAGCCTTTTCGGCTAAAGGCTGTTCGCTGTGGTTGAGTGGCACCAAGGGTACCAGACCCTGATCGTTGATCATTGTTTTGTATGACGCTTGATATTCTCTTGATATCGAATGTTCAGGCTGCACCTTCGACTTGAAGTATCATGGACATAATCTGGGCTTCTGGTTTCCGTACTTGGCTGCTTGTGTAAGCCAGTATTATATAGCGATATAAAGTCAATCACAGATGCAAAACTCCCTCGTTGCAAATTATCGTCTACTAAGGTTTAAGGAATAGCTCGGAATTCATTTCTCTACAGCTTGCAGAGGCCAGCTACCCCGCAAACTGTAACCCGATTTGAAGGCGGAGGCGAATTCCCGATAGCAGTAGCCTCACGGGAAAACATCATCGGGATTTGTCCCGCACTGAAATGGCCATCGTGGGAGTTCTAACATCGTCCATAATGTCTCGACATGCGGATAACTAGACCCATACCTTGATGCTCGGCTTCTCTCCCTATAACTGCTACCAACTTTCTTGATTATCAAGATTGAGTCTGCCACAGATCGGTAGATAGACCAGTATCCATCCTATCCTGGATCGAAAGCGCTCTGCACTTCCAAGCAGCCCCCTGCCTCCATTTTCAAAACGCACGTCATGGCTGACCGGGGAGACGGCGCGACTGGCAAGGCCGTACTTGATCGGAACCCAGACAAGTTTCTTGATAGGACAGTCCATGACCTGATATCTCTCAGAGGCCGTACCATTGTCATCACTGGTGGCGGTCGAGGTCTAGGCCTAGCTTTTGCCTTTGCCGTCGCCGAAGTCGGAGGCAATGTCGCCATCATCGACGTGCTGGACAAACCCCATGATCACTTCAACAAGTTGGAACCAGAATTTGGTATCAAGACCAAGTTATACAAGTGAGTTTCCATGGAAGCTCACATACCAGGGAGATGGTTTCTCCCCGCCTCGGATACTAATAGGGATCATATGTGTAGGAGCGACGTCACAAACTACGCAGCACTCAAGGATACCTTTGACAAGATCGTTGGAGATTTCGGACGTATTGACGGCCTGTGAGTAGAGCCACCAGAATGTTCATCCGCTATTGGGTCTTACTCTTAACCTCCCTTTCTCAGGGTCACTGCTGCTGGCATTTGTCCAGATGAGCCGTTCCTCAAACGATCTCCCGAATCCGTCGCCCGGTGCATGAACATCAATGTTTTGGGCACCTACTATGCGGCACAACTCGCAGCTGCTCAGATGAGCAAGCAGGAGCCTACCGACTTCAATCCCCGTGGCGGCTCCATCGTTCTCATCGCCTCAATTGCGGCACACGTCGCCAGCAAAGGCCAGACAACGAGCGACTACTGTGCTAGCAAGGGTGCAGTTGTTTCACTTGCCAAGGCGCTGGGCGTCGAACTGGCGGCCATGGGAATTCGTGTCAATTCCATCTCCCCTGGGTAAGTGGTCGCCATAACTTCTCTAATGGGTGTCTCCAATGTGGCTAATTGTCGTGTTCTTACAAACAGATATATGCTCACGGATATGACAATTGATCTGTGCGACCGGTATCCGTGGCTGGCGGATATCATGATGAACGAGCCGCCTATGCGTCGGATTGGTGATCGGACCGACTTGAAAGTTCCGGTGGTCTACCTCCTATCAAATGCGAGTGCCTACCACACCTCGGACGATATCCTCATCACAGGAGGTATACACGCAGGACGATTACTGTAAAAGTTGATAGTCTTCCCGTTATAAATGAGAACGATTCAAAGATTCTCTGGGCATGAAAATTGGCCCATGGCCGAACCTGGTCGTCAAGTTTTCATAGTCGCGCACATCTAAACTGGTTGTTAGTTGAGGAGATAACGTGATGAATCAAGAAGTGACTTAGTCCATAATAGGAAAACAGGTTCATGCATACCTGTGAACACGCGTAAGCCTTGTTACAGGGCCGTCTCTCATGGGTGGTAATAGATTCAACCCATCGCCATGGAATTTGGAAGGAGTAAGAAATACTGCCCCAGCCCCTCGGCATTCCTTCTATGCTCATCCTTAGCACCAAATCAAAGTTTTATCCATCCCAAAGCTAGAGTTCTCATTGCCTTTGTTGCCCAGGTGGTCACTTGCCGATGATGGCATGTCGCTGCTCCCCACGTGTGAATGTGGCCTTTCATTGCTCGGTTCACATCGTCGCTTTCTTGTGTCCGCAAAGTCATGGTCTGCACCGACAACATCGTAGTCACTATGTACATCCCTAATTCTCAATCATTGTGCCCAAAGCCGTTGCAGCCTGATGAGAAAGTCCCGAAAGTCCCAAGCTGATGCCAGCTCATCCATCGCTTGGGAACAGATATTAAAGTCTAGGAGCAGTTAATTCTTCCTTTCTTGCTCATAGTGAGATACTGATGCAAACATGAGTAGCAGAGCGGCGAACAAAGTGATTGCTACAGCCTGAGTATTTATCCCGCGAAACGTATATCGTTCCTTGTAGAGCCGGAGAAGTTGTGCGATAGCGCTCGCCGAGTCCATGCATATCTTTAGAAGGACTCAGAAGGATCAAAGTCGAGATAGTGGCGACACAAGGCGAGTCTATCTCAATCTCCAGCAGAGCTTTAGCCCTGTCGGCAAAGAAATCGGCGACGAATCGAGGAAGTGTTATAAAGTCGGATGGTATTGAGCGTCGAAAGTCGCTCCTAAAGCCCATGTTTCCGCTTAGTTAGCCATGAACCACTTGAAAATCACATGGCGTTTCGCAGGTAGGCTGAATGACACGCCGTGTCTTCGGGCCGGTCAACGCATGTCGGCTTCGACTTCTCGAACATGATACGGTCCACCACATGGCAGGATGGATCTTGCCAGGCAAAATAAAGCTTTATTAAGTGCTCCTTGGTTAGTACATCTTGACCTTGCTCTCGCGACAAGCAACATAGGCTGTCGTGACATGCCTTCTCGGAGCATCCTCCTTCGACGACGTAACCATCGGGGCCGCCATGTCCATCAGTAGTTGAATACGGTGACGTGACTAGCTGGATTGGCTAAAACAGCCACATAGACCCTTATCTTGTGATCGGGGCAACATTTGCTGAGTGAGAGAGGCCTGTCCGGATTTCCTGATAATCCACTCTGTATATGATAGACAATATGTCGTGAACAGAGGAAATTCCGCTCGGACTGCTTTCCCGAAGCTTCGCGGGGAAAGGGGTCTAGGGGGGCCCGGCTAACTTGGTTTGGCTCGCGCATCCCCTGCTACTTCCACGTTCCTTTTCTCCCTGCTCAATACGCCAATTACCTTTTTACGTCATCACTTTCTGAGGCGATTCGTTGATTTCTTCCCTCCTTTTGCAACGACAATTAACCCTTTTTCCGTCACCTCGGCTTGCTTTCAGCAAACATCACAGTACGGAGTACATCCGGGCTATATAGGACAGGATAGAGCCGTCAGTAGGTCTTAGAAAAGGTTAATACATGTAGTGGAACTGTGGTCTGACCTAAGAAGGGACCCCTGTCGTCGGAATGTGAAATCCGTGGTGGCTGTCTCAGATGTCTTGGACTACGGTTAGAAACTTTGCTTGCTACCTAGGTACTCAGAGGTCATCAGTCGCCTCCAGAATATTAAACTCTCGTCCGTTGTCTGGCTTTGACGAAGCACACTCGCCTAGATCAAAGGCCAAGACAGGATCTATTGAAAGCGATGATGATCAAAAGAGAGGGCTGGCCAACTCTTGCGCCAACAACTTTCATAATGTAGTAGCAAGAAACTGGATTGACGTCTTGTGCTCCTGGAGCATTATCCGATTTCATGCAAGATATTCCCTAAGATGGCACCGTCATAAAATATCACACCGAACCAAGATGGCGTCTATCCACTTCGGTAAAAGATTATCAACTCTTATTTACCTTGTATCTGGTCTCGAACAATCGGACGGGCGGCGAAGGCCGTCTTTTGCTAGGGTTACTGTTACTGGAGTTACGAACACTCATTGATAGGGAGAGAAATGTTACGCCATTCTAAATCCACCCAGTGCGCGATGTAAATTTTGCGTTCAAATCCCAGTGTCTAAGTTAGGGCGTATGCTTTCGGTGTGTGAGCTTGGGAACATGGATCTCAATCCGTTAGTGTTATACGCCTTGATATCTTGCCTACAGTTGACAGCTCATGCCGATGCATCGCGAACTGCCCAGCTGTCATCGTACAGGTCTACCACGTTCTTACTTGCTGAGTCCTCTATCTCGTACAGGTAGTCAGGTCAATATGTTACTTGACGGTCCGCGTCTATCAGCTCCCAAGGTTAGTCACTCCGAAAGCTCTTCATATCCACTACCCTTGATTAAGAACATACTAGATCAATTATTGGATTGCTGCTGCTTTGGAGGGATCGAGACTCTTCAAGGTCGTCGGAAAATGCATGGCCGAAACCCCACCTCCGCATCGTCCCCAGAGACTAACCTCCATTTCTCCGCACCCTAACGCCCCCCGGATTCAAACGATGCGGGGAGCCAAGGCTGCTACAGGCAGGTAGCTGGGGACCGTTGTCGAGACAAAAGGCTATACGATTCATTGCCCCTGTCTAGGTAGGCATGTGTGGCCAGTTTTGACGTTGTAATGCTGGAGGCCGCTCTAGTATAAAGTGAGGATCTCTTCCGATTAACAGTGCTCATTCCTGGACATTCCATCACTCTACCCTCCGTCCTTCATCATCCCTCCTGTTTTAATCTTTTACATAGTCATGGATCCAGAGAAGAATACGTCATCCGACGACCATGTTACCCATATCGAGGGACAAACGTCGTCTGGAGATGACAAGTCTACCGCGCAGCGTCGAGCATCCCAGGCTTCCGAGATCATGAATGCCGAGGCACCTGTTTGGGAGCTACGCAGAACTTACACCAAGAGCGGCATTGCTGGCTTATTCTCTTCACGCTATGTCTTTCTGTGCGCCCTCTTTGCCACTCTCGGTGGCATGTTGTTTGGTTATGATCAAGGAGTCGTCTCCATCACTCTTGTTATGCCACAGTTTCTCGAGGAATTCCCAGAGGTTTCTGAACAAGCTGCTGGGGCTGGCTTCAAGAAAGGTCTTATGACAGCTATCCTTGAGCTGGGAGCATTCCTTGGTAAGTTAGGAAAACCACTTGACAAAGTACTCGGAGACACAGCTGACGCAGGCTTATAGGCGCCATGAGCCAGGGCTGGATTGCTGACAAGATATCTCGCAAATGGAGTATTCTAGTTGCTGCGCTCGTATTCTTGCTGGGCTCTGCGTTGCAGACAGGCTCCGTCAATTACGCGATGCTGACAACTGCCCGGTTTATCGGAGGTATCGGTGTCGGCATGTGAGTCTCCTATTCCCAGCTGCTTGATGAGGTTGAGAGTCTAACGGTCAAATGCTCAGGCTTGCCATGGTTGCCCCCCTTTACATCTCTGAAATCGCTCCACCCGAAATTCGAGGCACTTTGCTTGTTCTTCAAGAACTATGCATCGTCACAGGCATCGTCATTGCCTTTTACATCACGTACGCAACTCGCCATATCCAGAGCCACTGGTCCTGGCGCCTGCCGTTTCTTATCCAAATGACCCCGGCCATCGTACTCAGCGCAGGTGTTTTCATGTTGCCATACTCACCACGTTGGCTGTCACAGCAGGGCCGAGATGAAGAAGCTCTGAGAACGCTGGCCAAGATTAGACAACTTCCCACCACCGATGACCGAGTCATGCGAGAGTGGTGCGAGATTCGCGCCGAGGTGGCATACCGGAGGGAAGTCACTGAAAAGATGCACCCTAATCTCTTGCAGCCGGGGTTCTACAACGCTTTCAAGCTACAAGTGTCTCTCTTTGCCGATTGCTGGAAAATGCCTATCTACAAGCGAACGCAGGTGGCAGTTGGATTGATGTTCTTCCAGCAATTTGTGGGCATCAATGCTCTCATTGTAAGCAGTGACCTAATGAATCAGCTGGCCGAGCTAACTCTCCTAGTATTACTCACCAACGCTGTTTGCTACTATGGGCCTGGACTACGAGAATCAACTGACCTTGTCGGGAGTGTTGAACGTGTGCCAAGTGGTTGCATGTATCTGGTCTCTGTGGGGTATGGACCGCTTTGGACGTCGTAAGCTCCTACTTGGGGGTGGTGTATGCATGTTTCTCTCTCACTTCATCATCTCAGTCCTCGTGGGCAAGTTCAGCGGTCGATGGGACGAGAACAAGGCTGCCGGCTGGGCCAGCGTGGCATTCCTACTCTTCTTCATGCTTACTTTCGGCGCAACATGGGGCCCAATCCCTTGGGCAATGCCTGCAGAGATATACCCTTCCTCACTACGTGCCAAAGGTTGCTCATTCGGAACAATGTCGAACTGGGGAAATAACTTTATCATTGTCAGTTCCCACCGAAGCTGTTGCAGAGGCTCCAAACTAACTCCTCGACAGGGACTTATCACTCCGCCTATGATTCAAAATATCGGGTTTGGAACATATGTCTTCTTTTGCGCATTCTGTGCTATTGCCCTTGTCTGGGTCTACTTTTTAGTGCGAGAAACAAATGGACGAACTTTGGAGCAGATGGATGCCGTATTTAAGGATAAGATTACTGCCGAGGAACGAGAACGAAGGGATCAAATTGAAGCCAGATTTCTCCAGGAAATCTCAGCCACCCGGTAGACTACACTGTAACACAATGGTGTAGCGTTGGAGATTGTTCAGAATTTATCCTCTTATAGTGTGGATTGTGGGCTCTAGTAAAGAGGATAGAAGTAAGTAGGGGGCAATGAAGATAATATTTTCTTCCCAATCTTACGGTATAAAATTGACTTATAGTACCTTTGTTAACTCCTATCAATGAGCTGAACTTTCCAGATTCTCGGCACACAAGGTCGCTTATCTGGGGGCCGGATTATGAATCTTACGTCCATGCAGCAAGTAAACAGTTTTCCAGCGCTGATCTCCGTGAGAACAGGTTTGCCAGAGCATCCCTACGACGCAGACTTTCTCTAGATCTTGGCGTGGGGGGATAAGGTATTTAAAATCTTTATCATGCCTTAAAGCGTATTCCTGGACAGCTTAATGTTCTTCTTCAACTCAACAATCGGAACGCGGTTCACTAAGCAATACTCGAGCGCATCAAGCCTTTTGGTATTAGTCATGATATGTGGAAAGGAACGAAAATGGTGTAAAACGTTTTGTTTGGGTGCAATGGCCTTGAACACAAAGTGAGCGGATAGGATACACTCCGTTCCGCCCGGAATAGCATCGGCATGTGGCATCACCAGGTGGGGAATGATAGGGCGTGTGGCTTTTCTCAACAGAGCTGAAAATATTCTCCATGAGGCAAACTAAGACAGACAACGGATCAGATGATAGATGCAACCTCTCAAACCCAATCATAGGTTATAAATACCAGCCCAGTGAGCGCGGCATACGCATTACTAGGTAGTCTTGAGCTATCGATAAGACCGTTGCCAAGAGGGCAAAAAACATGAAGATCGCCTGTCTTGCTGACAGCTGAAATGCACAACCGATGTAACCTTACCACACAACTATAGTTGATTGGAAGGGGCGTCATACACTGACATCTCTACCTAAGGTACCTACAGTATAGTTCGCATTCGCTACTGTAACAAAGGTTTCCCTCCATTAGTTTCGTTTACGGGACGACGCGCGTCTCTTTCAACCCCAAGGACCGGTGAAGCCAATACCAATGATCGAGGGCGAAAGCATCTTTGGTCCAGTCCAGAGATATATAAATACTTTCCATCGGACCAAGCCAACGGAATGATTGCATATTATAATTTCCCCAGCTTGTAGAGGGAGACGCATCGAGCTCGCCGATACCCAGAGCTTGGATCCGGCGTGTCATATCTTAATGCGCAGAGCCATGCATTCACTTCTACCTCTCTAGCACGGTAACTGTTCTTCAATTATGCCAATGCAAAATTTCATGGCCACTGCGGCTTATGGTGCTTTGCTCGAATTCATTGCGGAAATCATCAAGTCACGCGATACAGCTGGTAACATAAATTCACAGGCCAATCTCATTCGCTGATGAGCAAATGACTGCTGTCGATCCAAACCCGTTTCAACGATTCAGCTGGTGAAAAACCGTTGTGGCGCTAGATAGTGTCAGCCGCTGTACCAAAGCAGGTTTAGAGATGAGCGGATAAGGTGCTAGAGGCGCAAGAGTGATCCTTGACAGGGGATCTTAGGATCTCACCTACATCAACATTTATTGTATTCATTCATATGCGGCATGCTACTTCATCCTTTATTTTTTATTTTCCTTAGCCATAAGAGAAATACAAAGTGCGGCTATTGATTGATTGATTGTATGGTTATCACCCAGAAATATGTCGAGATTTTTTCGAAACCAACCCGCCACTACCCCAATTCCTCCAGCGACATATGCATTTGGCGGGATAATACTGCTAATTACGCTTCCGTATCACCGCTTTTTCCTGTACAACACTCTCCGGCCCGCCCTAGAAATCGAGCAGTACGCAACACGGGGCGTTTTTCGACGGACGCATGAACGAGAGAAGCTCCATGCATTGCTGGTCGGTTGGCGGGAGCGAAAGAAAGATGAGCTGGGTTTTGTTTCAATCGCGGTAGGTTCATATCTTTGCATCAGTCCTTAACCATCCCCACGGATGTGGATACTAATATTGTCTGTAGGGAGTCACCGTCACCGCCATTGTCACGGCGTCTTTCTCATGGCCCAATGTCCTCACTGCGCACTGGATAGCGCCTGGTTTCTGGTACGCGACACTGATGACATCCGTCTGCGGCATCCTCATCGCTGCGCAGCAAATGTCTTTACTCGCTCTCCTCGGCGAGCTACCTGCAGACCCCCATGGGCCTGCTACCAAGCAGATAGAACGGCAGCTCAGCCAACTGCTCACGAAGAAGTCGGCGCGGACGCACGTCGCGTTGGACTCGGAGATTACCACGTCAGATTATGCGCCCGAGTGGCAGTTGAGCTGGAAGATGGTCTTCACTTGGCAGTGTCCTATGATGTTTATAGGATACTCAACACTATTCTACTTTCTAGGGCTATCGGTCGTCGTATGCACGCCCTTGATCAATGGTGACGCATGGGGTCCATCGATTTGGGTGAGTGTCAGTTTTGAAGAAGCATACAACGGCGAGACTAATAGTGACAGGTATCAATGACATATTTGATAGCATCAGGAATTGCTTGGGGATTGTTCGCATATTGCTCTCTGGGTGGCTATCAAGCTATTTCACTAGACGAGGACAATGAGTGCGCACACATGGAGGAATCTGAGTCAGTCGCAATGACAATGGTACAGAGAAGCAATAATACTGAATAGTTCTTCATGAGATGCAAGCACCTCCTCAACCATACGCGATGCTATCCATAGGTAGTTTATAGTACTCGCCATTATCTGTCACCGTCATAATGGCCACCACGAAACGCCTGTTAGCTAACTGTTGTCTCGGCTCGACGCGTGTCTATTGGCCTCATGCCAACATTAAAGCCCCTGACGTCGAAGCACGCTTTACATACTTAGTGACTTCTGTTACTCAGAATTATGCGAGTAAATATTATCTCCTGGAAACGCACATCGAAGTCAAGAGTAAGTCGGCATGTTCGTGTTCGGACATGCTTAGAGCTGGATTTTACTGGTCTCCAACTCATCTACCGACTCCCTCTGTCCATCGTTCGCCGCTGGCTTGTTATCATCTTTAATCTTAACCAATGTAGGTGAATTACTAGTAGCTAATACGGCCATTTTACTGCCCTCGAGCCATGACTCAGCACAGCTGCAACCAGCATCCATGGGCTGCCAGCGTCGCTTTATCAAACCACCAAGTATCGCTAGCAACGTGCTGGCGATGCATTATTCTTCCAGAATTGTGCATACCGGTACCGGTACAGGGTATGCTGACTTTGCAGGAGACTATTGACTACTAGTGCATGATAGCACCCGAAAGAGGTCTGGGGCGCTTGGCTAGAGATTCTCAGACGGTCCAGAATCACCGTTAGCTAGCCACGTTAGTGCTTTCCATTGCTCTTAAGCAAGGTGTCCGTTTTTTGAAGCTCTCAATCAATCATGTGATGCTACAATGAGTGGATTACATTAATTTTTGTGATCCATCTTGAGACTGTGGTACCATCAATTGTCATCGTCAAGGAGATTCTCTTGTCCTTTACTGCATCTGACCGCGGTCATAGAGGAAGCACAACAACGGTAGTGGTCATTGATCCCGATCCAGGCGATACCTCCGTGATCTAACTTCTGGGCCTCACACAGACAGAATCTGTATTCGAGAGCGAGATGGCTTCCCAAACGTTTCCCTTGAGTGCGCTCCCCTCCAGCCAGGGCTCAGATGACAGCGAACAGTATCTGAACTCCGTTGGTCTCTCTCGCCTTCATGTTTTCACAACATTCAAGTCTGAAACGACCATGTTGGCGGAACTTGGAATCACTCTTCCCCAAGACCCAGCAGCACGAGAGACTTTATTCCAGGCTGCCACTAGGATATGTCAACGTGCCATAACCTGCGAGTCCCTGGGTCTCCAGCCCTTGGATTTTGCCGCGATTACTGGAGAGACAATTTTCACCAGCGATTTTATTGGCTTCGTGACAGGACTGAGAGTCGGTGGTGGTGACGATCTCGTCCAGGCCTTGATGATATTAAGCTCTTCTCAGAATTGGGGGTATAGCTCTACAGAGGAGATGCTTAACTTGGACGAGACCAAGATGACTGGCATTACTTTCATCAAATCCCAGCTCATGCCGCGTTCTGGCTTATCATTTCAAGATGTTGTTGATCTCACAAAAAGTCTATGGTTCGGTAGACGCCTTGTCATCACAAACAAGGACAAAACAGGACTGTTCAACGGTCAATTAACTGAGATGAGATTGATGTTGCTCGACGCTAATGCTACATCGCCTGTCCAAAAAGCCATGAGGCCGATCACAGAAGACATTTGCCGCGAACTGCAGGCTTTTGTACGTCTGAGGCACCGCCTTGGGTGGTCTATTCAACAGCTTGACGCAACATTATCAGCTCTTGTGCAACATTTAGTTTCCAACGGCGTTGTTCAATCACTGGATAAAGTCTGCACCATCAGCTTTCAGCTTCTACAGAGTTTGAGCCATGTCATTGCCCTGAGCAAGCAGATGGATATGCCTGTCTCTTCTCTCCTTCCTCTATGGTCAACTCTGGATACACATGGTAAAGATTCCTTGTACGAAAGAATCTTCCTTGGTCGTGCTACGACTCTTAGCGGGGGAGATGCATTCCGAGCCGATCCTAAGACTGGCAAATATTTTGAAAACCCGGATGTGATTGGAAACCATCTACCAGCCTTACAAGCAGCCCTCAAACGCACAACGGCTGAGCTTGAGTGTCTATTTCAAGCAGCTGGCATCACCAGTCCGAGCAGTACGATTCTGAACATGGAGAAGCTGTCGCAAATTTATCGTCACTCCCTTATGAGTTCCATTCTTGATGTCAGCCCAAGGGACTATCTCGATGTTCGAAACCTACTACTTCAGACGGGGGATCTACTCTATGACCCTACATCCACACTCAATTTTGTTCTGTCTTGGAGGCAGCTTACTGACAGTGGCTGGTCGAAGGCAGACATCATGGCATCACTGGACCCAGCATCGTCGGCTGCCTGTCTCGTTGAGAAGCTGAGCCTGGGGCATGAGGAGTTCAAGTATTTTACTACCTCAGGATGCATGATACTTATAAACGCCCTAACCATGTCACTCACGAAGCTTCGATTGTTGGACAGCTATCGTATTCTCCGGGACTCTATTGCTCAACAGACCAACTCGTTGGTCCACTTGCTACAATGGATTTCCAATCCTCCCGCAAACGCAAGCATAGCGTCTTGGGCCGCAGAGCTCGCCAGTGCCACTGTTTGGCCCGAAGACCAGGTGTTGACAGTTCTGGAAACGAAATATCAAAGCTTGACCCTCGCCGAGATCTTTTCTCGATTTCAAGACTTCCAAGAGCTGATATCACTCCAATCTATTATGGATACATCACGAAGACTAAAAGGCCCCATGGATCGGCCGCTGAGCCAACACATCTCACTTCTTTTCAAAGTGGCTGTGCCTCGTCTCCCAAGCCATAGGGACGCCGACTTCTGATCACGTTCCATTTTGCATTCCAACGTGGTGCAACCAGTTATGGAACACGTCACACTTTCTTGTCATCTAGGAATGAGCCGGGTTCGGCGGCATCCTATTTAGTGTAGGGAGTAAACACCTTTCTTCCCGACCGTATATCAATTTCCTAATGCAGCTGGCAGTTCGGCCGATTGAAGTAGTCGGGGGCCAGTATGGTGAAGAGGAAGAAGGCGAGAAGGAGGGCGAGAAGGCCTCAAACTGAGGGAGTATCGGGGATGGAGTTGCAAAAATCGGTCTGTATACGAAAGACGGCCGCAAAGGTTGTCTCGCACCTAGCAATCAGGTCTTCGAAAATGCTACTCTCTCCCCGCATGCGAGCGACTACCTAGCATATCCCATATGCCATCATCACCGTCACAGTCACACACAATGCAACACTACGCGTACCTTGATTCAAGACAGTCCATAGACGCATTGCTATGGCTTACTTCTCTCAAGTGACGCATGATATTATCGGTTTCTGTAGTTGAGTATTGATTGACACGGTGTGTGGCGATACTGGCTGAATACAATAGTCCAAATGGCAACGACCGACAAAAGCGTCCTGATATCGTCATTGTAGCTTTGTCACAACAGTTCTCTCAGCAGCCCCTATACCTACCAGCAGCAGCGGACTTGGCTTCCTTCCGTCTCAGACGCTCCTTTTCCCTTCTGCAAGTAGTGTTTCACCGTTACTACCCACAACGTCGCAGAACACGAGCAGCTTCATGACGAAAAAAAGCTGTAGAAGCGGGGTGCCGAGGCAACTTATCCTGCATTGCGTTTGAAACTCCACGGAGTTACAATCTTTCCGCGGACTTTGTAATGTCGCATCTGTAATGAGGATTTTCATTGGCAGGGGTAAAGTGCATATGAATTTTCGAAACCCCATTTTGCCTCTGCAGGATTACCAGTACAGGTCCAATAGGGGAGGTGTGGATATATGCTGCAATGCGAAAATGCTCGTGAAAGCCGGACCGACAACCCTGAGTCAAACTGAAGGGAGATCGAGTTATATTACTCATAGAATTTAGGTTTCATTCAAGTTGATAGGGCTTACTCATGAATAGGAGTGCAAATATAAACCCCCTAAAACTATACGTCTAAGTGAAATCTGATTCACGTTTGCATTTCTCGATATATGCCAAGCACCGATTCGATGTAGCAAGTATATTGATGAGCACGTCATGATTATAGCTGTATATATGTTGCTTGAGTGACTCCACCATGGATACAACTGGCCCCGTCGTGTATACGACTACAGATCAGTCGACACATACATCTCGCGGCCGTGCCAACAAATACCCTTACCAATAGATTCGCCTTTGTGTGACAGTGATCCGCAAGAAGAAGCTGTTGTTGAGAAACAGCCCCCGCAAAATACCGAGGTCGAATGCAGTCGTTCTCCGCTTCTCCCTTCGTGTTGTTTGAAATTCAGCAGTGATCAGCAGCGGGTGACTTGTGGTAGTATTCAGTCCACAGTCGTTATCACTCCATAATATCAATTTTCTATTATAAAAGACACGGAGTAACCAATTGAGTGATGCTCATTTGAATAGCTTACAATCTTTGAGCTACAGCTACACACTCTAGAAGGCTCATTCTTCTGGTCCCACCTCGTCTATTGTGAACGTCCCTTTCCATGACACCATGGCTCCATCGAGGCACCTCGTCGATTTTTTCATTTTGTCTTGCCGTTTCATAGTCTTTCTGGTTCTTTTGGTAAGTCGGTGTGGTCGCGTATTAGCAATTAACCCTTCTAACTCGAAGATCATATAGTCAGGTTGTTATGCCGTATATGTCGTCTTTTATAACCTCTTCTTGCACCCCCTCCGAAAATATCCCGGCCCCAAGCTATGGGCTGCTTCTCGTATTCCCATTGCTCTGACGGTCTTCTCCGGCCAGTCGCACAGAAAGATCTACGAACTGCATCAAATTTACGGAGACATTGTTCGACTGGGTCCTGACGAGCTCTCGTTCATTGGTGCTGATGCATGGAATGAGATTATGGGACACCGAAAGCGAGGCCAAGAAGAAAATGGCAAAGATCTAGACTTTTGGAAAGCACAACCACACAGCGTTATCGCCGCCGACCGCGAAAACCATAGTCGCATGCGACGAGTCTTGTCACATGGCTTCTCCGCTCAGGCAATGCTATCACAGCAACCGCTTATCCAGGGTTATGTCACCTTGCTGATTCAAAGGCTCGTGGAAGCTTCGAAAGGAGGCAGTGTTCCCCTCGAGATGACATCCTGGTACAACTGGGCAACATTTGACATCATTGGCGACTTGGCCTTTGGAGAGCCTTTCGGATGCCTACGGGACTCGGCATATCATCCTTGGGTGTCGCTCATCTTTGACAGGGTCCGCGCAAATTCCCTGAACGCACAGTTGCGTAAATTTCCCTTGGGAGATTTGCTGATGAAACTACTAATTTCCAAGACTCTGGCCAAACACTTTCAGGCCCACTTTGAACTGACAAAGGGGAAAGTGGAAAAACGTCTTGCCATGCCCGTCGGCAGACCTGACTTTATGGCAACAATGACAGACGCCCGTGACGGCTTGGTGAGTTTATCTCGAGCCAGTGATATCTTTAAATTCTGACAAGGTTTAAAGAAATTCTCACAGGCGGAGCTTTTTGGTAACGCCAGTCTCTTAATCATTGCTGGTTCTGAGACAACTGCCACAACTCTATCAGGCGTCACTTATCTCCTAGCTACCCATAAAGACGTGATGAACAAGCTAACGGAAGAAGTCCGATCTGGCTTCAAGACCGAGGATGAGATAGACCTCCTGAGTGTCCAAAAATTGAACTACATGATGGCTGTCCTGAACGAAACTCTCCGCTTGTATCCGCCGGTACCTACTGCTATTCCTCGACGGGCCCCTGTCGGAGGTGGTACCGTTTGTGGGCACGATATTCCTCCTGGTGTAAGTACACTCCGCAATCTTTTTATTGGCAGCTCACTAATGATCGGCAGACTGTTCTTGGGGTCTGGCAGTGGCCAATCTACCACAGCTCCAGCAATTTTACACTTCCCGAATCATTCATTCCAGAGAGGTGGCTTGGCGACCGCCGCTTTGTCAGCGACCGAACAGAAGCATTCCAACCCTTCTCTTATGGCCCTCGCAATTGTTTGGGCAAGAAGTGAGTAATACTAGGTCAATAAATTAAACTCATCCTTATTACTAACATCGTGCCTACCGTTAGTCTCGCATATGCTGAGATGCGTCTGATACTGGCAAGAATGATCTGGAACTTTGATTTCGAGCTCGACCCTCGAAGCCGAGAATGGATGCAGAATAACGATGCTTACACACTCTGGAACAAACCTGACCTATATGTTCGTCTTGTTCCAAAGTCTGTTTAGTATTATGAGAACCCAGCTCAGAGTCATTAACGGTTGAAGATTGCGTGGCAGCAAAGATGCATTGAACTAGGGGAGAATGTGACTCAGATCGTAGGAAGTATGGCGAAACAAGGAGGATTAACCCATGACCATAACAGTTGGATTCTCATTTTAGGTATTTTAGGCAAATGTGCAATATTCTTCTCGTATAACTTCTTTTGAGCAACCAACTGGAGGGGCTGTGACCAAGTAATTCGTCAAGGCAGTTTGGATGTAACTCTTCCGTAACACAAAATTCAATCCGAATCCTCCAACCCAAGGCAGATTTCCACTTTGCGGCCTAGTTTACGGTCGTACAGACCAAGTCGTCGTCATGCGTTGCGGCTACCTATGTATAGATCATACGACTTTGACAACAAAGGCCCTATTGATTTGTTACACGGATATGCTGAACTGCCAATAGGCTGACACCATGTAAATCAATTTTAGCGCTTATGGAGTGTAGGTTAATTGCCCGAGTACCGCCGAAGCATATGCTGAAGTACACCTATATATTTTGTTAGCACCCAAAGTAGGATGCATAACCACGTCTCCCAGCATGACGCATTGCTTCCAGGTTGTGTAACAAGGAAACTTGCACAACCAGCCTATCGCTACTGTTGCTTTATATGATGCGTAAGCTGACTGAGGATCTACCGTGGCTCAGCAGATGTCACCAATGGCTGTGATGCCAATATGCCTTCTGCTTCGCCGGTATTCTAAAAACAATTTGACTCTCGTAGGATTATACTCAGGTGATATAGAGGGAGGCTTAACCAACAAGTCTCAAAGGAATGTCAGGAACATTGGTCCCCTCCTAATCCATGAAGTCATAGATGTCCCAGCAATGGCAAGATCTACGTGGAGCTACATTTTAATCCTCTGAGATACATGAAATGGATTATAACGTAAAATTTCCTGGCTGAGTGGTGTCGATTTTGGCTGTTTCCAAAGTAACGTCATGTATCTGAAGTTCCGCAGGGGCTATGTAGATGGAGGCGTAGCTCGACGGGAGTCACGAGGATCGGAGCCGATGAGTAATGCTCGTGCCTCAGTGCATGGAAACTAGTTACATAGGATCGCGGCCTTTCATGATTTTGACATCATGTATATTGGCCTTAAGTCCAGCTCGAAGCCTATATAAGAAGGACGGAGCCGCCGTCGTAATGGCAACTCTGTCTCATCACAATCATCTCACCAGAATCTTCTAATTCTTGAGGCAGACTCTATTTTTGCACATCCAGAGATACTTCAGTGAATTATCCAACCACTCCAAGAAAGCAATATGAAGACCGCACCAGTTGTTTCTGTCCTCTTCAGTGTCGTCGCTGTTGTCAACGCCGCTTGCTACTCTGGCGGCGACGACTGGGGCGACAAGACTACGGCTCAAAATATCGCCCGTGACGCCTGCAGCAACGATCTTCAAGGTACCTATGGTCCAAGCGGTACCCCTGGGGGGTACCGCGGTGTGTGCCGCAACGGTAATGGCAAGAAACTTGAGTTTCAAATCTGGCACGTCCAAGGAGGGGACCGCCAGCTGGGCAGTGAAGAGTGCTACAGCGGCCTTGAGAAGGAGATCAACGGATGCGACTATGGCGGAGACACAAGCTACACAAACTGGCGTTACAAGTGAGTATCATGCTGCATTCGCTCACATGCCAATACTTTCAGATCCAGGTGCTAACAACATTTATCGTTTAGGGCTGATCCAAACGCCGGTCAGTGCTAAGAGCCTACTCAGAGCATCACAATGGAGGCGAGATTTGGTTCTGCGAAAGGGACAGCCTATTGTTACTAAATATTGGGTCTGATCTAGGGGACCGGCTATATATAATGGCGGGCGACAAGCAAAACCGATTATTTCGATTAGCCACTCTCCTTCATTAAAGTGAACTTTATTAGCTCTTCAAAGATCAATACAAATTGATTCTTAGTTAGTCGCACTAAGCCAGGCACGATTAGTAGAGTGAATGATGACTATCCATCCAACGGCATGTTATAAGGCTCCGTACGCGAGCTTCTCCATTCAAACTACTCAGTGTGCATGTCCAAACAGAATAATCCAAGGCAGCGGGTAGGCTGGTCCTGGGCGATATCATAGCAGCCATTGAGGAATGTGAACACATCAAGAAGGGCTCCTGCGAACAATCGATGAACCTTCACTAGGTACCTTACATCGAGCACCGAGAACAGGAGTTCAGAGGCTGAAAGGTGCGGTCATCAACGATTCAAAACGGGCCAGTCGACAGACGACTCAAAGTGGAACGGGTACGTAGCAAACCTCTAAGGATCAGACCGTTAGGAAAATATCTTTATAGGAGGATTGGGTGATTACAGGACAAATTCGAATATAATCGCCGAATCAAGAAATTCGTCATAGTTGAGATAATCGATGAAGGGACCACATCGCAAGAATTTCACGAGACCAATGTCGATGTTGAAAAAAACGAAGACATCAAGCAGATAACCGATGCACAAACTAGGATGAATCGGAAATCTCAGGAGCTCATTAAGGGCAATAACATATATTGAAATTGGTTGTGAAGACAATCATTCTTGTCGTCAATGGTACTCAATCACTTCTCCCTCAATTGAGGCCTCACTGCATGCCGTGATGAGATCTTGTCTCAAGTTCGAGTCCCAGTCGCGGCGAGATGAGTTTGTCCTCCAGAAGAATCTTTGAAGGTAGGGGAAAGTGTTGGAGCTCATCATCAGTAAGCGAACCTCTTGTAGTTGTTGCGATGCTTTCCACTCTCGGTCGTTGAGTGCAAGATCTAAGTTGATTGTGAGAGTTTCCATGTTGCGAGGGAGGAGACCATGCAGATGGTGCGTAAGCCTGGAGGGCGAGAACCCCAGCAGGAAATGATAGGGCACTTCCAGCGTCTTGAGAGTCCTAAATTCAGCTATATCTTCAAATGTTCCCTCGACCAGCAGCTCGATACGGTCGGCAGGAGGTATCGGTCGGTCGCATGTGGCTGTGATTGAGAGGTTAACGAGGCTGTCACGGACATGATGCAGAGCACTCATGATTTGGCGGAGATTGATGGTGTTGTTGTCAGAAGGGCTCTGGTGAACGTCGCGAGGAGAGTGGCACCATTTCCAGTCCAGTTCTCTCAAGTGTTTTGTAACAGAGAGGATCTGACCGAGGTGTGCTTCACGGATGCGAGTGAGGTTTAGAGATGTAAGGGTACAAGGGTCAGGTTTCGGTGCAGGCCAGCTGAACAAAAGGGGGTTTTCTATGTCGCCCGAGATCTGCTGGACTGCTGGCAGATAGAAAAATGATAGCACATCTTCTGGGTCCGAGGCGACATCAGGTGATCGTGTCGTTAGACAAAAGTAGTCTGTGTGCTTGAGACGTTCAAAGGCCGGTAGCTTTGTATTTTCATCACGACGACATGAAGCAGATTGAAACATCAGACCAACCAGGCGGAGCTCTCTTCCAAAATTCGGCTGGAGGTGGAGATAAAACAAGTTGGGTAGCATCGACAGTAAGCACGCGAGGATTGCATCCATCTTGCCTGATCCCAAAGTCTCGATCCAAAGTCCGGCATGTGCCACTTGGGTTTGTTGAACAAACGCAACCAGCGGATGAATGTTGTTCTCGTTGATGGGTATTTCAGGCGCGGGCATCGTCTCGGAGGGGGACGTGTAGAAGTCCAACCCTTTCAGGTACAAAAACCGGACATGGCCACCCAGCTCAGGTCTCCGTAAGAGATTGTGTAGAAGCTGTAGGACACGAGGAGTCCGACTTCTGCTCCACTCGAGCTCGATCCGGGCATACAATATGCGCTCCGACAATTGGCGGAGCTGCTGGCTCGTAAGGCAGACTGCGCGTAAGTCGCGTGGGGAAAGCTGACGCAGGATCGAGTAGAGAATCTCGGCTGGGATATCCGAAAGCGAGGACATTGCGTAAGCCCTGTTCAAAGGTCCCACGTGTGTGTGGGAATAAGGGAGTGCCTTAACCCTAGCGCAACGGAAGAAGTACTTGATGCCGATTTTGAGTTGATAGAGACTATAGATGTAGCAGAGGCAAAGTTGAAAGGCCTAGGGTAAAAGCTCAGAGACTCATAATGATGCGATGGTCAAGGAAGTATGTAAAGAAAGAAAGAAGTATTGAGAATGAAAGAGGGGTAGTTACACAGCCAGCTATTGATGCAAATAAGATCATGTGATGTCCTGCATAGCTTGGCTATGCGAATAAGATTCCAATAACAACAAAGTCATATATAGCCAATCAAAAGCTACCTTCTCAACTAGCCACACCTAGCCACACTTCCCTTATAAGTACCTATACTCAAGCCTTTTCATTCAGCGCACTCGAGACCTTCAGCGCAATTGGCTGCGAGCTTGGTCATCGGAATCTTGCTCGCACAGACAACTATCCAGGACCACATGATCTTATTTGCACAAGTGGCTGTGCAACTACGAAGCAGCTGGCCAGAATGGCTTTCTCGTTGGCCAACTTACCGATTTTCAACCGAAGGTCTCATATCAGCCGTTGTTCCGCCGGACCTTCGCTGTATCCCAAGTTCGTTACATGACCACAAGAACTACTAATTATATAAAGAACGATCTTCGTTGAATATTCTACCACATTCCACCACTTAGTATTAACTTAATCTCCTCATACTTACCCTTTCTAAGAACAGGTAGCGTCCTACAGCCGTCGGAGAATTGGTCAATCCCGAGGGTCACTAGTACGAGACTACGGTCTTGAGAAGTTTGGCCCCGACAAGCCCCATTCGCCAGATTAATTAGAAGAACCACGAGATGTCCCACATAGCACGAAGCTCGACACCGGTTTATTTCGTCAACTCACCTGAGGCTAAGAAGCTAAGAAGAGCTACGGCAGTAAAGGAAGCTCGGTGCCGGAAAAATGTAATTATCAACATAAGTCAAGAGGCAAAAAAGAGTCACAAGGTATTACATCGTAGGGTTTTCGGCACCGAAAGGAAGTACTTAATAACCAGATTGATGAACTACGAGACATTCAATTAAATCCTGTTCAAGTCTTATACAATATACGAATGCTCTTTCAAACTCTTTTTCTCAGCCAGCCACTGAACCCTCTGGAATCACATCTCAAAATAGCATTATCCATTATTCAATACCATGGCCAACATCGACAATTACCAGAGACTCATTGACTCGTACACGCTAGACAATGTACCACTTCTCACAGCCTCAGTGGTCAGCTTTATCATCGGGTACCTTCAATACGTCTACGCCATCAGGCTAGAACTGCGCGAAGGCAAGGGCCCGATGCCCTTCTGGATGCATTCCTTTTATCTCGCCCATGACTCTTCCTGGTGCTACATTCTAGGGAGTGCTGCGAGGATATACAACGAGCACTGGTTTCTTCGAGGAACTTCTACGGCCTTATTCGTTTGGGCGACTCTGGAAATATTCTGCATCCACCGAGCCATCACCAAGACCCGCCGGGAGAGCTTTTCGGCTGTTTTTGGGCCTGATCCAGCGCTGGGCCCCGTCCTCTGTTACGCAGGTCTCTTGCAGCTGGGAATGTATTCTTTCGTCATTCTCCTGAAGGACCTCATGGGCGAAGGTTGCCTCATGCACTGGTTCTGTCTCACCAACGTGCTCATCATCATGGGACCGATCCACGAGTATATTCGACGCGGTTCACGAGATGGCCTGTCTCTGGGCTTTTGCGCCGTCAATATTGCCTGCGCTGTTTGGACCTTTGCGCCCTTCAGCATGTGGACTCTTACTGTGCCTGAAATCTTTGCTCAGCCCACCTACTATGCCATTGGCGTTGTTCTCTTTCTTTACTCGATCTACGCATTCTACATTGTCTACAGTTATCCTCCAAAGGTGCCTTCCAAGAAGGACCCTTCTCCTATTTGGTGATTGTAGTATATCAATGTGTTTGGAGAGCTCGATGCTGTGGTATATAACCAGGCTTTGAAACAGATCTCGGTTCCAAAGTTTGTCGAGAACGATTGACTGTATGATACTCGGTGGCGGCGGTTTGTATATAAATTAGAATGAGTATTGGTTGATGACATAGATCGCGGGGATAAGGGCAACCATTGCGATAAAATAACAGAAGAAAATAGAGACGGATACAAAGAATACATAGAATGGGTATAGAGGACTGGAGTGGAATGGTACATTGTTTCTAGTTCTCCTTGTTGTTCTCTGTAGACGAGTTGGTTACGTTTATATCACAAAGATGATGCTATCAAAATTGACAATAATTATCGCCATGACGACTTGATTTGAAGCTCTTAGCAGAGAAAGTCCCACGACGCCAACAGGAAAGGGGGAGGGTAATTCGAGACATTGAATAATTACGCCACGTATGCTCAATCTTGTAATTATATTTATATGGCACGAGGAGACGCTTCTTAGGTGCGGAGTGCATAGGTAAGGTACCTTACCTAGGGTAGGTAGGTAAAAAGCAGGGGCTTGCCGATGGAAAGCCCTTTAACTTGGTCTATACCTCAACACGAAACAAAACGACACTTGCAATGATTAGAAATAGTGAGCAGATTCAGAAAACGTTAAGCTTCATTAGGAGATTCTCAAATCGAATACCAGTGGCCAAAGGAGAATGACAGTAGGATGTCTTTGTGTTTGATGACAGCGCTGCAACCTTGGAAGCCCACATGTATTTGCCATGCGACGTCTCGCCGAAGAACTTCACGAGCGGATAGGCTCTACAAAACATTAAAATGGCTTTCAGCATCATAATGGGAACATACTGTGTTCGCCAGCGTGTATCAGGGTGTAGAAAGTGGTAGCTGTGGTCCACGGTTTTGGAGTTTACGACTGCACTAAACCATTGTCAAGCCAATTCGATTTTACTGTCATCTGAAATATGCTTCCATGAACGGCTTGAATATTCTTATGCGATCGATGAATAAAATGCAGTACTGCTGATGGTGTATCTGTAGACTCGTAGTGTGCTAATATGCAGTATTATATAATTATGGTTGGGTAACTATTTTCAGGCAGCAAAGCTGAATGAAGGGCGC
>JALNIO010000767.1:25309-60737 GCA_023509875.1 Rugonectria rugulosa | reverse complement strand
GGAACTTGGGGAACCTGTTCCGCATGCAGAGTCGAGGATTGATTGGTGACCAGGCAGATGAATTGGTGTGAAGTGTGCTTTTTTTGCTTGGGTTCCCCAGAGTCTCAGAGCATTGTTCTTGGGAGTCGAGTCTGATGACCCCACAATTTACCACGAGATGCCCGAGGTACGTATATGCCGAGGAAAGTTGAAAAGTTTTCGCAAGGTGTTGGTAGGGAGTACTTACCCTCTCTATTTTCTAGGTTCGTACAAGTTTTGTGCTTGGCTGAGGTATTAATAAAAAAGTAAAAGGGAGCCTTGAAGCATTCGTCTCCGTATTGTACAAGTATTTCGTACAGGCACCGAACTGGTCCCGCCTGTCTCGCATGTCGCGCCGCTTCTCGGCTGCAAGCACACAAGTCGATTGGATCAGGCCGGGGCAGGTTGGCAGGTAGCTGCAAGGTTCCCTACCTTTCTTGCTTTTCTAGACCCAAGGTGGGAGAGTAGCTGCAGGAAAGGTGACGTCCCCGTATGCGCTTGCAGCACCTTAAACTGCAAACATGGAAAGAGCCCTGCATGCCGCTTTCGCCTTTGGCTTCGGCCGTGCATTTTTTTTTTCTCTTCCCCCTCCACCAACGCCAAGTGATTGAACGGTCAAGACGCCATCCGAGCTCATTAGTTTGCCATTGAAACTGGACATCTCGCCATTGCGACTTTACCCCTCTGAGCCCGCTCCGTATGCGCCCGCTGCTCTGATCGGATCTGCGAAAAGGATACCGACAATTGGAAAAGAGTTCAAGAGGGCGCGCCCGTCCTCCTCCTCAGCTGTCACCATGCCCGACGACCGTGTCCCTCCCGAAGCCGCTTCAACGGTTTCTGCTCCCACCGCAAGGCCACCTGATCCCCTCGCCCCCGCCTTGACGAGGTCATCTACTGGCGTCTCACTTGGTAGGACATCCTCCCTTACGAGCTTCCGCCGTCCTTCTGCCACGGCTGAGCGCATCAACGAGATTCTCGAGGTGGGTTGCATAGCCAAGCTGCTCCCCTGCGCCGGTCACAGTGTTCTTTTCTGTTGCGCATGACCCACGACGGGACGGGAAATGGGATGGTTGATTTTCCCTATTTACCGCTGAGCCTTGAAATAGCCCAAGCTCCGGCCAGCTAGCTTACAATCTTGTCTTAGCTCATGTGCTTTCGCTACCGTCTTTCTTTTCTGTCATGCTTCTGTGGTTTTTTAACTTCTTCCTTATTTCCTGTATATTTTCTTGCCCAGACACGCATCTTCTTGGTAGCATACACGGAGACCAAGAAGAGAGCCAGTCACCGAAACACCCCAGCTGACTCGTTCTTTTCTCTTCTTGCTAGATCGCCCGAGAACGTGCAGAGAATATGGGTGCAGGTACTCCCGCGGGTCTGGCTCCTGGAAGCCCTATTCTCGGCCGCCGCCGCTCCGATTCGCCGGCTCTTAGGATTCCCGAGGATACCAGTATTGACGAGACTACTGGCATTGTTTCTCGAGGTTCTGAAATAAACTACCAAGCCATCCAAAGCACCAACTTTCAAAGCTCGGGACCCCGTGCCCGGAAGGTCCCGTCCCGGAACTCGAACCACTCCAAGCCTGCCGACATCCGTCCTCCCGCTTCGGCCCCGGATATGGATTACTCTCGGCAGGCCGAGGCCGAGCAGAAGAAATCTCCTTGGTGGAAGACGCAACTACAAAAGTTCCAATCCATTGAGCTTGAAAACAAGGGTAGTGTTGCTCGAGACCACCTCGCTATTGGTACGCGTTCCTCTTTGTCCCTTCGTCCGACTCCCACCCCAGCACTGACACCAACTTGCATGTAGAACGGACGTTTCTTGCCTGGCTCCGAACCTCTCTTGCATTTGCCTCAATTGGAATTGCTGTTACGCAACTCTTCCGTCTCAATACCTCACTCGAGGCCGAGAAACCAAACAAGAACATGAATACGCTGCGTCATATGGGCAAGCCGTTGGGTTCCACGTTTCTCGGTATCAGTATTTTGATTCTCTTTCTCGGATACAAACGATACTTTCTCACCCAGCAGTGGGTGATGCAAGGAAAATTCCCCGCAAGCCGCGGGACCGTTACCATCGTTGCTTTTGTGGCGTTTGCGATCATGGTTGTTTCCTTGGTGGTAGTGATAGCTATACAGCCGACCCAGGTCGCGGTATAAGCTACAATTTCCAATTGTGCGGTCATCTATCTTGATCGGAGTTATTATGGCGTATTGCTTGTATATCATGGGTGGTGGTGTTTTAATCTTTGGGATTGGATATGGAGTTGAATTTGGCTTGGTCATGACAGTTTGATACCACAATAGTTGGTTGCTTGGAGGGGTCAATCCTCGGTCACTGAGCGGTATCTTGGTTTATAACGGCGATTAGGCACATAGAAGTACAGTTGAATGTACATTGGTTTGGATAATGCTGCGTTTGTTTTGTCTCGAGGTACATAGACTTTGATGATGTCGATTTTAAGCTGACCACGGTGGGGTTCGGTGTTCACGTCACAGCTCATCCCACTTTGAACCCCAATCAATGAGGTACCTGATACTTTCAACTCTTTCATCGCCTACTTGACCTTGATACCTACAAGCATCTTCGACATCTACTGCCCAATCCCCTCGATTTAACCACGTTCGTCTCCCTCCTTCACTTCATAAGCCATGCCGTCCAAGGACCCCATCGACATCCCCCGCTTCGCGGGCACGCAGCTCGCCCTGCTCGACCGCGAGCTGCAGAGCGAGATGCTCGAGACGGGCAGCCTCGTCTCCAACCACAGCCCATCGGCCCTGCAGCGCGCCGGGCTGGCGCTGACCAACCTCGTCGTGTCGGGCCAGCGCACGGGTCTCGGCGGCCGCACGGTGCTGGAGCTGGGGCCCGACGCGGCGACGGCCACGCAGGCCGACGAGCTGCCCGAGCACGGCCTGCGAACGGGCGACATCGTGCTGGTGGCCGAGCAGCCGGCGGGGAGCGCGAGGAGGCGCGAGGTCAAGGACCTGGAGCGCAAGGGGGCGAGGGGCGTGGTGACGCGGGTGCAGAGGGGGTTTGTGGCGGTTGCGGTGGACGAGGGCAAGGAGGATGTTGCGTTCGCCGGGAGGGTGTGGGCGGTCAAGTTGGCGGACGAGGTCACACATAAACGGTATGAAAGCGACAGAAGGAAACAAGATGAGAATACTGTCATGGGCTTGATTACAAGGTGCTGACGCTGTCGCTTACAGGATGAGCTGGACCATGGAAAAACTACAAAAGATGGCAGAGGCGGAATACTCGAGCTTCATACGGGTTCTCTTTGGGCTGTCAAGCCCTTCACCTGTATCTCAAGATTTATCCACGGATGATGACGTGGGAAGTCTTGAATGGTTTGACCCGACACTGAATGACTCCCAGAAGGATGCTATCCGTTTCGCCTTGGCTTCTCGTGAGGTGGCTCTAATCCACGGTCCGCCTGGGGTGAGTTCGAACTTGGTTGTCAAATGTCCAGTATGCAGACTTACACCATCTTAGACCGGAAAGACACACACTCTCATCGAGCTCATCAGACAGATGATCAAGCGGGACCAGAGGATACTGGTTTGCGGCCCTTCAAACATTTCAGTCGACAACATTGTCGAACGCCTGTCTTCCCACAAGATCCCCATTCTTCGTCTGGGACATCCAGCTCGCCTGCTACCCTCTGTTCTCAACCACTCACTCGACGTTCTCACGCAGACCTCCGAGGCGGGAGCCATTGTCAAGGACGTGCGGGCCGAAATGGACGCCAAGCAGGCTTCCATCAAAAAGACAAAGAGCGGCAAGGAGCGCAAAGCCATCTACGCTGATCTGAAGGAACTCCGGAAGGAGTACCGCGAGCGTGAACGAAGATGTGTGAGCAACCTGGTTAGCGGTAGCAAAGTAGTTCTCGCAACCCTTCATGGCGCAGGCGGTTACCAGCTTCGCAATGAGGAATTCGACGTCGTCATAATAGACGAAGCCAGCCAAGCCCTGGAGGCTCAGTGCTGGGTTCCCCTACTCTCGGCCAAGAAAGTTGTTTGCGCCGGCGACCACCTGCAGCTGCCTCCGACCATCAAGTCTACAAACACAAAGATCAAATTGGAACTCAAGGAGGGTGTGACTCCCATCAAGGGGGCGACCCTTGAGACCACGCTCTTTGACCGCCTCCTATCGTTGCATGGGCCCTCAATTAAACGCATGTTGACCACCCAGTATCGAATGCACGAGAACATCATGCGTTTTCCCTCTGATGAATTGTACGAATCGAAACTGATCGCCGCAGACGCCGTGAAACAACGGCTTCTCAAGGATTTGGACTATAATGTTGAGGACACCGAAGACACCAATGAGCCTCTCATATTCATTGATACACAGGGCGGAGACTTTCCAGAGCGAAACGATGAGGAGGATAAAGAGGTCCCCAAGAAAGGAAAGGCCGGTCTACACGGTGAGAGCAAAAGCAACGAGATGGAAGCCCTGCTCGTCAGGCAGCACGTCAAGCAATTGGTCGGTGCCGGGGTGCGACCAGAAGACATTGCTGTTGTGACGCCATACAACGCTCAAGTATGTTATGCATGTGAAGGGGTATCCATGTTTGCAGAATTGTGCCATTGACTGATCATCTTGTAGCTCGCCATTCTCGCTCCTCTGAAGGAGCAATATCCAGGCATCGAGCTGGGAAGCGTCGATGGATTCCAAGGCCGTGAGAAAGAGGCAGTCATTGTGAGCCTTGTGCGCAGCAACTCAGAGGGCGAGGTTGGCTTCTTAGGCGAAAAACGTCGGCTCAACGGTAACGTCTCCCGTTCTTCTCTCGAACCGCCGTTATTTGTTTGTTCTCAAGACGAAACTTCATGTTCAAGGGTGAGGGTGGAATTCGAGGCTAATGCAAAGCAATCACAGTGGCAATGACACGCCCGAAGCGATCTTTGACAGTCATCGGTGACTCGGAAACAGTTCAAAGGTGAGAGATCATGGGATCAACCCCCAACCTATTGCCATATTGGCTGGATGGTAGTCTGCCGGAAGGGTTTCATCCGCCCACTCCGAGATGAGGGTCTTGCTAACGGGATTGTGCCATAGGGGGAGTAGCTTCTTGAAGAAGTGGATGCAGTTTCTTGAAGACAATTCCGACCTTCGTTATCCAGACATCTCGACGGTAACGCGGGAAGGATGAGGGCTCCTTGGGAGTTATCGAGGCGCTGATCCCGAGGCGATGAGTTGGGAACATGCCTGACTGCCAAC
This sequence comes from Rugonectria rugulosa, assembly GCA_023509875.1. Taxonomy (NCBI): domain Eukaryota; kingdom Fungi; phylum Ascomycota; class Sordariomycetes; order Hypocreales; family Nectriaceae; genus Rugonectria; species Rugonectria rugulosa. The sequence goes on along the minus strand of JALNIO010000767.1, from coordinate 55,502 downwards.
TGAAAGCCGCATTAGCGTCAGTGACAGCTGAGGCTTAGCTGGCAAGGCTTAACGTATAGAGTGGCCTCGAAGTCGTTGGAAATTGAGGTCAAACAAAAATGAACTCATAGCTACGTGGACCGCGTTTTTGCTGAACACATTGTTCTCTGGAGCATGAGAATCTTGAGCAATGGGAACCAGACCTTCTGGGATCAAGGTTATTCCCGCACTGACTCACGGAGTGATGGCTGATGGCCTTCAAGGAGAAGAATTCTCCTCGGGTTCGTGCTGTGTTTAAGGGAGCCCGACTCCGTGGAATGTTTACTTACTTTCGACTCGCGAGTTGAGCTTCTATCCCTGCATCTGTTTCAGGTCATTCTCTGTGGGACCAGCCGCAGTGGGGGACTGCCATCCTTGTCCCTGCTCGTACGCTATTTTGGACAGTCTCGTCCCCAGAAAGGAAGAAAGAGTCCATAAACCAACCTTACCAGGTAGACTCGTGAAGGAAGATATGTGAGATCTGCTGAGGGTGCTGCACTGTCATAATTTGGAGCCGATGCAAGGAGGTGCCCAGATGGCCGCCAATCTTGACAATGGCCCTCTGGCTTGCAGGAAGTCTTGTCAAAGAAGTTGGGCTAGTAGAATATCTAGACCCTTGACTCTTTGGGCTTGAATCAAGATCAGGTCTCAAGTCGAGTGGCTTCCTATTTGTTGTTTTGTGGTGTGCATTTCGTGGATGTTCCCGCTGCTCTCGTTCCGACCAGACGTTGTTATGTAGGTAGGTATATAACCCAACCACATAATTATCGGACATGAGCATCAAGTACTTGGTAATTGGCCAGAACGAGGGCCTTCCAGACCAGGCAAAATATCTGGCGGATCCCGTTGGGTCGGTTGTGGTCTGTTCGAAATCCCTTTTGGACTGAAGTACCGTCCTCGGGAGGTTGAGAAGACACCGCCGTCCTGGATTCGGGTACACCCCCAGCTCAACAGCAGCTACCTCAGATACGTGGCAAGCCTTTGACGAGTCGCTGCAAACAAAGCCGCATGTCGTCCCGGGACCATGCACGGCATAGCGCTTAAGATGACCACTTATAATCTGCCGCGGAGGAATCCGCAGGCGAGAAGATCTTTTCGATGCAACAAGAAATCAAACCACGCATAAGACTCTGTACTGGTAAGTTGAGAAAGGCGGAGCTAATGCATAGATAGTCAAATAGTATTCGTACTGTGGAGCGAGATTTGCGGAGTGACCGGATGAGTGAGCACTTGCTTGACTTGGTGAGTTCCTCCAGATTAATAATATCCCATTTGGTATGATAGCATGATAGCACTGTAGATGCCTGCCTCATATTGCTTGAGTTGGCGGTGTTTTCTACTCGGTAAAGGATGGCTGACGCTAATTAGCACACCTGGCGGGACATGCTTAAGAGGCACTGATATGCCGCGGAAAAATGAAGCTGCTTCATTGGTCACAAGGGGGTTTGTTGGCAGGGATGGAATCCATGCCTGCTTAGAGCGTGTTCGGGTACTCGGTAGTTGATTATGTCGATGAGGTTGTGGCTTGCAGGCTCGGGTAGAGAAAACGTTCCGGAGTGCGACATGGTACATTCCAATGCTTCAAGTACTGAGTTTGAGACTCAAGGGAAGGGAGGAAACGAGGAGTCGCCAAACATTAGACATTGTGGTCACAGCGGAGTGATGTTGTTGGTTGCTTTTTGCGGCCGCCACTGACGCGAGGCCAATGCAAGTCAGTCGACGAGGGCCAGTCGGGATTTTCGAGGCGCCTTGAGACAGCGGTGACTGGGGCTTGGCGTGGTTAGACTCCCTGAGTGCGTCGCGTGTGGTTGCAGCACAGAACAGATGAGGCCAATCGTAACGATCGGTTCGAGGAGAGAGACTCGTAAATGGTTCTGGGGCATTTGAGGTTTAGTCTGGGTGGGATACAAGCAGTCAATCCGTGAGAAGACGTTGTGAATGGAGACCGGAGGCGGTTGGAACGGTCGTCGGCCGAGTCCAACGTCTCATAAGAGCACGACCTGAGGCAGTAAAACAGTTGTTTGGGGTCTTTCCAAATTCCGCCCAGTTACGGAGCGCAGCACCTTCCATGGCAAGCTTGGGAAGCTTAGGTACCTGCACGGCGTACCTGAAGGAAGACCCACCTCAGTTCGTTCCGTGGAAGGAAGGAGTAAGATACGAGGGAGGCTAAGGCAGGTGCAGCGTGTTAGTGACGCTCCGCAGGGCTTTGAAAGGCTTTTGAGGGTCAGCACGATGAAACCAGAGAAATGAGGATGAACGAATAGGCTCTTTTAGAGAGGGATGAGAAAAAGAAAAAAGAAACATCAACAGACGAGCTATGTCGTACGTAGGTACAGTCGTAATAAGAAAGGCGGCGCTGTGTCCTCGCCTTCCCTCGCTTGTCTGTGGAGGTCCTACCGACGAGAGCTGGGCTTCAGCCTTTCAAGAGGCAGTTGCACTCAACTCTTGGGAACCAACCTGTAACTTGCTCAATTGCTGCCATGATGACATGTTCCGTATGAAGCTACTCCGTGCGGACGTAGTAGAACCAATCAGCCAAAGTCCGCAAGACGAGCAGCAAGGAGGCCTGTCATTTTCGCGACTGCACCGCAAGCCCGTCTTCATCCCAAACTTCCGCGCCATGTGTTTTCAAACCATGTCAACGGCGGGGCTGTAAGCGAGGCCATCTCAATGAGCCCCAGTTCCGCTACGACAAGACCTCATTCATCCGCGAGCCGCGTGCGAGCCACGAAAGAAGCAAGGGACCAAGCTCCCAAGCTCCCAACTTCGACGGAGCTCGACAAGGGGGTTCTTCCCGAGAAGACGACATTCAACTCATGGTATGTGGCGCAGTGGTCGAGCCATATTCCCTCGTCTTGGTGAGCTGCCCCCGGGGCCCTGGCCTTCTCCCCCCCCTTGCTGGAATTCCATTCCTTCGAGACCAAGCTCAAGGCTCCGCGATCTCTCACAGCCCCTTGTCGGGCAAACACCCCAAGGAACCCTCGACGGAACTGGTCAGGGCTCTTCAAGTGGCCGCTGTGTCTGGCAGCTGCTTTGCCTATTCGGTCTATGAGAGGACACGCGCATGGGTCCGCCCGCCCAAGCCAAACACCACCAGTCAACCTCGAGTAACCGCCCCCATCTTCTCCCGATTTTGAATGGTCTACCGTTTTCTATTTGGATAGACTGGGCCCAAACCCGTCTCGACACATGGCAAACCGTCCCCTAGCTGCGTACGAAACCGACCTGTGGTTGTCGAGAACACCCCCATGTCGGCGGCACCGCAGCAGCCGGAACACCAACACCAGCAAGAAGACAGGCAGAGACACCTGACGCCTTGACGCATCTTGAGTCTCTGGAACGCTACTCCACAAACAAAGCCCCACGACCGCCCGGGTCGTGAACTCGAACCGGCCTCCGTCTCGGTCATCGATGGTTGAGATACCCTGTTCACCGCTGCTGCGACACTGCTGCGATTTTGCTGCAAGGCAACCCGACGTGCTTCTGGCTGCTCCCCGCCTCCCTCACCCTGGCTCCGTGTCCCCCTTTTGTCGTCCCTTGTCGTCCCTAGTCATCCGACGTGGCATTGGGAAGTTCCTCCCACAGTTCACCGTCCCTACATGTACGATGTACACCCTGCTGACCGGACATTAATAGGTCTCGGCCACCCACCACCATTCACCACCCACTCGGACGCTCGAAGCCCGCTCTTGTTTCAAGCCTCCTCTTCCTGTCTTGTCTCTGTTTGTTCCCTTCTACCCTTTCCTGCCTCCTGCACGGGTAAGGGCGAACCTATCGCAATGCCATAAACCCCCTCGTTCGCTCCCTTATCCCCCACACTCGTTTTTCAGTCCGTACTGCACTTTCACCTGCCCTTCCCGCTGGCGACCCTCGCCGGATTCCCTTCGACGTGATTTTTCTTACTCGTCATATGCACGATGCTAGGCCTGGCTGCCCAGTGTGAATGAGCGCGCATATAGAGAGCCCTTCCCTTTTGGCTGTTCCTTCATCGACATGTGTTTGGGCTTGCCGTCAATCTGCACACCGTTCACCTCCCTCCTCGCCTATTCTCTTCACTTCAGCTCCGCCGAGCTACTTATTTGTTCCTGGATCACCATTTAATTCTTCCCGAGTACAAATTCAGTTCCCTCAATGAAGAAACCGTGGAAGTCGACGTCCAGCCCGGGTGGAAGTGCACGACCCAGGACTGGTCCTAATACTATTCGAGGTCGCATTTCTGGTCCCGTCCCAATACCAAACCCAATGGATGATGAATTTCCTATTCGCAACCCGGGAACCAACATTGCCACACCCCTTCGCGCCGAATTCAAGGAACCTCAGAACGAATCACCCTTGAGAGGTCGAGACCAACCCCCGATAGAACCTCGTGTAACGCAGAGCCCACGACAGGATGCTTCGTACCACGCCAGCACCGATCTACGTAGTGCGCTACCAGTCAATTCGCCTGTAGCAGAGATGCGCGTATCTAGGCCCCCAAGAGTTCAACCGTCCAATCCGGTCAGGCATTCGATAGTCAGTGCAGACGCGGTGAATATCAGGGACAAAGATCGTCCTTCCCGTAAGCAATCAAAACTTCGCGGCGCCATCCGAAAGTTTCTGGACCGAAAGAGAAAGCATCACCCCTACGATTCCAGCCCTAGCCATACGGACTCGGAAGTCGGCCCATTGCCCACGACCAAATCGGAGGACTATCGCATGCAAGATGCTGATACTACACATCAGACTGATCCAAGACCAGTGGACAGGCCGGATCCAAGGACCCGAAGCCGCCCGTTCCCTGGCGCCGAGTCCAAGCGCTCTGCGTCGCTTCCCATTACGGAGTTCGATCGAGCATTGCGCTCTCATTCCGTGCGCCCAGAGGATGTTCGTGCCATCGAGAGTGCACGCAATTCTCTAAGCGCTGAGTTCGGCCTATCTCGAAGGTCAACAGGTCCTCCCAGGTCTAAAGAAGACAATCCTGGGGGCCTCTCGCCTCGACCAGCAAGCAGCCAAGGTCGGGACAGCAGGGCGACGCAGCGTGAGGATGACCCGGGCGAGATTGGACGTGCAATTACAAGCGATTACATGGGCGCTCGGCGTCGATCAAGAAGCTTATCGGGGTTGCCCGAGGTAGAGGAAGACCATGACAAAATAAGGCGGCGAAGTGATGAGATTCGGTATTGGAGGGAAAGCTATGATCCAGCTTTCATGTCTCCCGTGTCATCCGATGCCCCGGACGGCGAGGATGACGCAAAGGGAGACGATATTATCGAAGACCTTGAGGAGGACACACACCAACCGCTTCAGCCTCCCCCGGAGCCTTTCAAATTCGATACGTTCCCCGCTGCAAAACGGCGGGAAGGACTGGCGATAACGAGCACGGCAGACCTGGAAACACGCGTATGTAATCTGGAATCACGAGTGCACCAGCTAGAGCAGGTTCTCGACCAGGTTTGTAACGCCGTCCCCGACTTTCATCCTCAGTCGGATCCTCCGTATCGGCCAGCCCCCCCAATTCCCATGGAAGATGAGGGCTTTGGTTACAATGTGGTAAGACCTCAGACCTCTCCTGCCGGTCCGCCGCCCGACGGTGATATGGGAGAGTTGAGGACTCTGAGGAGGCATAAACGAGATATCTCTGCCGTGTCTACAGACGACTCCTCGACAGGGCCTGGTTTAGATACACTACCGGTTCCCCCGACTACAGACCGACCCACGTCTACTGCAACCATTCGCGGAGTGAGCAGTCTCCCCATCCTGTCCAAAGACCCAACTGGTCCCTTCACCGTTGACCATTATGCTACTCTGTTGGCTTTGGTTCATACTGAAAGGTCAGCACGGGAGGCTCTTGAGGCTCATGTCAAACGCCTTGGCTACCAGATCAGCGTACTTTCCAAATCCCCCATAGCCAAGGGCGACGCTCGGTACGATCCACCCCCAACCGCCAAGTCGTTTGGGGATAGGTCTGCTTTCGATCACGACGATGACGAGGTCGAGGTGACCATGATGATCGATACGCATGCTCGATCCGTCGACCCCGAGGACTCGGGCATCGGTACAGGCCATGGCGATGAGAGCGAATACTCTGAAATTTACGAGACACCCCGCGAGGAAGGCCACGGCTTCGGTGCCTTTGGAGAGGATTTGGGAGAAGAGGAACAACGGAAGAAGTCTGCCAGGACACTGAGCCTGTCACAGATGACTCGTAAAAACCAGCCTATTCCGCACCACCTCCCGCATGCCATCTAATCGGTGCCTACTTCTACACCTACTTGTTCACCCATTTTATCTTGTTTTTTTAGCCTCTATGATTATGACACGCTTCGACAGCATTCCTATTCATCACCTTAGTTTTCTGATACGACCTCTCGAGGACGGCATTTACATCTGTATGATACCTCTAAGTCAAGGCTTACGAATTTCTTACCGGATCAATAGCAATGTCTGAGTTTCCACCATCCTTTGGTTGCCATGTTGACGTCTTGTTTTTTGTTTTCTTGTCCTGCTCGTTGCTTTAGCGTGTGTACACTTGACCCAATGTTTCATGAACACGGTTATTGTCGTCTCGTCACATGGTTCTTGGATGTTGTACATGGCCGTGGCCAGTGCCACTCAAGGATCAGGCTATGTCATTTTTCTCATTTCCCGGCACCTTTCCCCGGTCCTGTCATGTAAGAGATGTTTCAGCGCATTGACTGACAACCGCGTTGGCGGTTTTGTTTTGATAAAAAAAGTACGATTAGTGCGTATGTATTGACATGCATCAAGAGTGTTGTTGTATGAAGAATGTGGCACAGGTAGCTAATGAATAAGATGAGGTACGAAGTACTGCTGTATGTACGTTAGACAATAGCTCATGTGAGGTCAGCCCGAGGAGGACCAGTTCCGAGTAGTGTTGATCATGTTTATGTTACGGGGTACCTAATATAAGTCGTCTATACGTGCATGTACTTGGTATATACAAGGCGTGAGCCTGATCATCTATTGTTCGGTGTAGTGGAGGTCGTCCTTGATGCCCCAGCTCCCTACCAAGGCCATGGACTTTTCATCTCCGGGTGCCAGCCGATCATCCTGGAGGGTATCCGACATACAGGTCCAAGGATCCCGGCCGCCGCCCCATTTGAGGAGTTTCTCCTTCAAGTGTTCTCCATTCTCGCGGTTAATCGCAGCGCCGCCCTCGCCGGCCTTGAACACGACTCGCCAGACACGCTCGGCCAAGACGCGGTCGAACAAGTAGCTGTAGTAAGTGCTCCCGTAGCTGTGCAAATGACCAAAGAAACCCTGCCAACAAGTCTCGGGGGGGTCTCTGGGGCCGTGGGCGTAGCGTGCCTGAATGTCATGGAAGATTTCGGTGGAGTTGAAGCCCGGGCTAGTAACGCTGGACGCATGGTAGGCCTGGTCAACCATGGCGAGGAGAATCTGATGTTCCGTATCGATGCCCTCGAACCGCTTCGAAAGTCGAATCCGCTCGGCTACAAGATCAAATGGCAAGGGTCGGTCCGTGTTCCAGTGACGGGCAAAGAGCGAGAGAACGGTAGGGTCAGCGGCGAAATGTTCCATTAAAGTCGAAGGCAGTTCAGCGAAATCGGTAGCACAACGAGTGCCCGAGACGTTTTGGAAGTTTGTGCGAGCCAAGATGGAGTGTATAGCATGGCCCATCTCATGGAACAACGTCTGAACCGAGTAGAAGGAGAGGAATGCTGGCTCCTTGGAAGTATCGTTCTTGGGGAAATCGCAGACTAGGGCAATCGTGGGCAGCTGCTTAAGCTTGCCATTCTTCTGCGAAATCTCCATGCCATCATTCGCAGCCAGCTCAGGGGTCTCGAAGACTGGTCCGTCACCGCCTTGATCAGCAGCAACCTCTTCAATCTCACTTGGAAGTATCTCTCGTGAACATCGAACAGTAAAATGAGCGGGGTGTGGTGACTTTTGAGGCCTGTAGAACAGATCGCAGTAGAGGACCGCAAGTTGCTCCCCATCGTCAGAAACGACGTCAAGCCGTTTGACATCAGGATGCCAGGTCTCACCCGGCAGGCTTTCTCGAGGAACGAACCGAATGCCATAAAGACGATTGAACAACCTCGACAAGCCTTGCATGACAGTGCCCACAGAAAAGAATGCACTCAGCTGGTCCTCTTGTCGCTGCCGGGATCTCATGTCTATTCTGATCTTTTCCATGTAAAAGTCTCGGTCCCAAGCTTGAAGCTGGAGACCCGGAACATTAAGACGATCTATTTTCTTTTCAACTAGCTCCTTTAGTTCCTGTTCGATGGTAGGGGCGTTGTGTTTCCTGAGGGCCAAGAGAAACTCCATGACTGATGCGGGAGTCTTGGCCATCATGCGATCCTTGAGAGCCATATGGCCGTAACTCTCAAATCCAGACAACTCAGCTAATTCACTTCTCAACTTGAGCATCGCCTCGAGGTACATGATGGTTTCTTTTGATGCTGTTCGGCTGGCGACGTATATCTCCTTCCTCGTATCCTCATCGTAGACACTCTGTAAGGCTGCGGCAGGCTCGGTTCCAACGGTCGGAATCGTGATTTGTGACCGAGTCTTCAAAGACGCTGCCAGACTGGGATATAAGCCATAAAAACGATGAGAAGGCAGCGTGATCTTCTTCTTTTCCGGCTGCATCCCCTGGACGAAGGCAGACCCAATGTCGCTGATTCGTGAAGATAAGTCCACAAATCGATCTCGCGAGGCCTTTGGAAGGTTCACGGCAGATTTCATAAAGTCTAGCTTCAGCAGTTCTGCAACCGTCTTCTCTTCCTCGGTCCACGCCTTTGTAACCTCGGGATTCGATATGGCTGCGCCCAGCTGGTCATTCAGACCGGTCATGGTGTTGAGCTGGTTCATGTACTGGAAAACCATAGACCAAGCACCACTGGCAGCTTCCTGGAATCGAAGATCGGGATGCGTCATGCGAACGAAATCGGCGAGGTCGAGAACACGGCATAGTAGGTCGCTCAGTCGGTCAAGATCCCGCACAATATGCCGGTATTCCTCCACTGTAGAAGCATTGAGAACCCGCTGCACAATCTTGGTAGCTCGCTGGAGGTTCTTCTGTGCAAATTGAAGAAAGCCTTCGGGACTCGTCAAGTATCGGTTCTTGAACAAGCCCTGACTCTTCTTGAGACTGAACATGGGGAACGACCGTCCGGAGGGGGCATCGAAAAGGTTGCGAAGAACAGCGTCATCATGGTTTGTGCTTGCTGCATGATCGACTAGAGGACCTTCCGAGGAAGATTGAGCAGCTCTGGAGGAAGCAGAAAGCCATCGTCGTTGAAGCGGCTTGGTCGCGTGCCGTACACATTGAGTACAGACCCAGGCGCGACGGCCTGCAGAGCTGAGCATTGTTGAGTTATGGAGGGATTAGCAAGCAATGAGCGAGCATGGGAGGCGACAAGGAAGAGGAGGAAGAGGAGGAAGAAGAGGAAGAAGAAGGGAGAAGACCAAGAAGGATTGATAAGTGTATCAAGTATCTCGTATGCACATGTGTACCTAGTACCTAGGTAGTAACCAAGGTGGAAGAGGCAAGATGAATTGAAATGTAGATGGAAAAATACAACTCGAACGAAACCAGTTTGCACTTACCCCTCCACCATCAACCTGAGGTTGGCAGTCGGTATCCGATTTGCGGCCGGCCACAATAAAGGAACCCCTGCTTGCCCTGCGAGCCCTGTTCGTCAGGCATTTGGACTGCGTAGGGGGGACGGTTTCAGTGGACTTGACCGTTCATCCCACTGACAGGTCCTCCCTATAATTCCAACGCTCCAGTGGCAGCTAGGCGCCTGTAGCGTGCGCTGCCTCTCTCCCTGGCCGAACGGAACGGGTCGGGATTGTCCGCCGTAACCTTTTTTCCGGCCATCTTCCGTGGAGCCCTCTCTTTCCCCGGGTCATGATTGCGTCCCCAGGCAAAAACGTCCATTTGGCCTCGTTTCTCGCGTGACGTCCTCTCATTAATCCCGTCCAATTGAGCCCACAATGGCCGCAAGAGTGCTGTTTTCGCGGGTAACCTCCCTCCCCCAAGCTTCTGCAAAGCTCGCTCGTGCTAATTGGGTCCCTCGTAGCGCTCCGTCGCGCCGTTGGCGACGCTGGCCCTCGGTGGCATGGCCTTGACTCCGGCTACCGTCTTCGCCGAAGGTCCTGCCCAGGAGCTCAGGGTTCGTAGTTCCTCACCTCCCCCCATCTTCGTGGTTTCTAAGGAGGGCCGCTTGATTGTCTAACACTCTCTCCAGCGCAAGCCAATCTACGACGACTACGATCTTCCCTCCTCAAATCCCGCACCGGCGACTCCTCCTCCCGCCGAGCAGCAGCCCAGCCAGCCCGTCGCCGACGAGCCAAAGCACCATGCTCCCACGCCCACCGACCGCCTGGCCGTCCACATTGGCAAGGTGCGCCTGGCCCTGTACGGATACGCCGTGACCGCCGAGAACAAGGTCAACGAGACCATGAACTCGGCCTTCAACCTCGAGCAGTCCTTCACCGGCACCATTGCCTCCCTGGCCCCGTCCCGGGAGAGCGGCGAGCAGCTCATGCCCGGCGCCATCTACGTCCTTGTCGCTGCCATGGCCGGCAGCATCATCACCCGCAACCGCGGCTTCGTCCTGCGCGCCTCGGTGCCGCTGGCCCTCGGTATCGGCGCTGGCTGGACCGTCATCCCCGTCACTATGCGCAACGTCTCGGACCTGACGTGGAAGTATGAGCAGAGGTTCCCCGTCGTCGCCGAGTCACACATCAGACTGCGCGAGAGCATCCGGCGCAGCATCAGCTTCGCCAAGGTCCACAGCGAGCTGGGTGTACGGTACGTTGACGAAAAGGTGACTGATGCGCGAGAAGTTGTGGAAGGCTGGGTCCAGAAGGGCAAATAGAGGCAGGTATAGTGAAAAAGGAGAGCTGTAACATCATCCTATAGAGAATTTTTGAACAAGATTCATTTGTTATCACAAAGTATCTGAATGTCGGCAGAGCGCCATAAGCATCGATTCTCTAGTTTGAGCTCTAAAAGGGTTACATGGTATTGATCTTATTTCGTCTTATTTTACGTTATCTGTTTAAGCTTGCGTCATATTCGTTTCGTTCTCTATCCATGTTCCGTTGATGTGATGAGAGATTCGATTCTCCTTGATAAGCAATGCTCGACCTCTGTTTCAGCCTTCACCGTGTCCCTAACTCCTCAGTTGGTAAATGCACCCAAGTTGCCAATGTAATTCCTCTAAGCCTGCCTTTCCCCATTGATCTCGTAACACGTGAAGACTAACATCAGCCCGCAGATGCAACTGGCAGGGGCTCTGGCACTTCGGCCTGTGTGTTGGCTGTCCGCTCGGACAAGGCCTTTTTACGTTTCTGAGTATCATTGTCCCTCGTCTTAGCCATTTGACCCCCAGCTGCAAGTGCACTTGCATTGGCTTTCGCCTTTTTAGCCGCTGCTTTCTTCGCAGCCTTTCCTATGAGAGGTTGGTCCAGTCCGCGTTTCTTGTCGATCTGCTGTGCCTGGTCAAGAAGCTCGTCCAGACCCAGTGCCTCACAAATACTGGTATAGTTCTTGCTCTGGTTGACAGGTCGATATACCTTTTCCTTTCCTGGAACCATTTGTGCCAACAGGAATTTGGTGTTTCCATACTTGTTGTCAGTGTCCAGGCAGGTCTTGACATATTCCTCCGCCACCTCCCGCCAAGGGGCAAGTCCACCATTTTCTTGGCTTCTGAAGCAGCTGGGATTCTTTTCGGCAGCAGTCGCAATCATGGCACCATCAGCACCGAACTCTTCCGCGAGCTTGAGACCCTGGTCTCGGTTCTCAACATCGCCATTCACTAGGCAAGCAACGCCAAACTCATGGCAAACCTCGGCAATCATACGCAACTGCCCACGAATTGCTCGCTCTCTAGGTCTCATGGGTGTAGTCCGGCAGTGAATGGTGAGCCCGGTAATGCCCGTTGCGCAAAGCCGTCGGACCAGAGCCTCAGTCTCTGCGGGTGTTTCGAGCAGCCGGATCTTGACGCTTATGCCAATCTCGAATTCTGGGACGATATTCTTTACTAACGCCTCGAGGATGGCGCACAGCTTATCGGGTGTTCGGAGAAGTGCTGCGCCCATACCACCGCTTGTGCTGAATGGTTTGGGACAGCCAGCATTGACATCGATACCGGCAACGTCCGCAGCGACCAACTTGGAAGCTGCAACTGCTCGATCCGGGTCTGACGTACCGATCTGAAAGATCAGCCTGTCCTTTTCAACATCTGGAAACATTCGGTATATGATGCTCTCCTTGGCATCGGCTGAAGGGTCCTTTTGTCCGTTTGATGAAGGGCGAACCCATTCAACGGTCTTCGAGTATTCGTTGAATCGACGAGTGGTACCAATCATAGAGTGATCAACGGTTTCGGGGCCTGTAGAACAAGATGTCAGTTAACATTGAGCGTGACTTGAGACAAAAATGAGATGCTCACCCCAAACCAGGTCCGCGCCATACCTGAGAGCCAGCAATCTTGAAGGCATCTCTCCAGAGCGAACCATGGGAGCAAGTACAATCTTGCCCCGATAATCAACACCCCGTTGGGGGATAGAAACACGCTTGACCTCGGAAGCCATGATTCTTTTGGCGGCCTGAAGGAGCATGCCTTATTCACAGCTTGATGTAAGTAGGAGTCACATGCCAGAAGGAAATGCGACTCATAATTTCGTCGTCAATGGGTGAGAGGGGCAAAATGATGTCTAAAAATTATTATCTTATCTCTTATCGATAAACATGACAAACACAGCCAGCAAGTCGGACAAGCAATTGTGGATCGTCTCGTGTGGCTACCAGGCAGGCAGGTACCCAAGTACCTAAGTACGCTGGCCTGGTTGGTTCAACGACAGTCATGAAGGCAGTCGAAATTCCCCCACAAAGCAAACAGCAGGGTGACAGATATATACCACCATGTATCCTGGAACCGAGAATTTGTGCCATCGGAGATGGCTCATTTATCTGAGACGTGGGCAGATTTGACAGTAGGTACCTAGGCAGCTAGGCAGCGGGTACCTAATCGAATGACAAGTTCGACTGGCATTTTACTTCATACATACTTCGTACACACTTCGTAAGTTCGTACTGTACCTCAAGCTTGCCTGGTCGCGTTCCATGGGATCCTTAATTTCCGCTGGATCCAGCAAGTCTTCGAGAATGTCGACCGACATGTCATGATCCTGCATAACGATGAGAGGATAACTCAGCAGGTGTCTGGAGTCACTTCCAGGTCCCTTCGACCAGGGCGAAAATCACGGATTCATGGTTAGTCAGTCAGACAAGTCGGCCATATGCCTTTGTACGTCGTAGTTGGATAGTAAGATGCTTGGAAAAAGCAGTATGCATCCCGCGGAATCCGCCATTCTAGGTCTTACCTAAGATGACACCTCGTGTGGCATGCTGTGGAATTGAACATTCCCCCGGAGAATCTTGGCCAAGAGAAAGCGTTGGCTGTCAATTTGGGGGCCGGATGGATACGAATCAATATATTGGAGAAGACGAGCGTTGATGCCGAAAGGGGAGATGACGATACGAGACAGGCGCTGGGTCAGACGAGGGAACCAGAGACAAAGAAGCGATGACCTGTGTTCGCTATTTCGGGGCCGCCTTTTTTTCCTTTTTCTGCCCTTATTATTTCTCGTATTGAAAAATAAGAACAAGGTCTAATAGCAAGAAGACGTGTACTTGTATTCGTGGGCAGACATGCTGCTTATTAGCCCCAGAGCGCTTCTTTTCGCAGAGGCGAATACGGAGCAGGGCGCGCGTGGACTTTGCCGTGGCCGTTGATCCAACAAGCGCGCAAACAAGCAATCGGCAAGACGTCGGACCCTCCTCAATCAATCAATGATCCCGGTTTCAAGATTCAAGGTTCTGGGTTAGGCACTCGTCGGGACGGGGATTTGCAAGTCTCGGGTGCCCCAAGTACGTACCGTCCCGTCTGGTCTTCCTTCTGACTCTGGCTTGCTCTCTGCTTGGTGTTCTGCCCTTCGCGTCTGCAGGAAGCACGGCATTGCCCAAAGGAGCACACCCACTGTCTGTTTACTCGTCCAGAATCTCTCTCGTGGCTTGCGGCATACGTACCTCAGCGGGGCCGACAACGTCACCCTCTTGCGCTAAAACGTGGAATATTGGGAAGCATTGAGAAGAAGAGCCGCGGAGAGGCGTGGCCAGGCCTCGAGAACTGGGAGGGGTGTCGTGTGCCCCACGTTCAGGGCGCCCGCTAAGGATTCAGGGAGATGGAGACACCCGGCGAGCGTGTTCCAGGGACCCAGCTCGAGGGGTGGTGGACGTTGATGGCGGGTTGCAGCGCATTTGGAAGGCATCTAGTGGTGCGTAGGTACAGGTAATACAGGTAATAGTGCGTCGTGCGTCGTACGAATTCGATCCTCCAGAAGGGGGCGCTGTGCTCGTGAGTCGAAGCTCTGCCTCCTGACAGATCCCTTCCCTCGCTGCTCAGTCCTCTCCCTCTACCTTGGTCGATAGAAGCTTTCTGGGAGTCAGGGGGGTTGATCATATTTGCTGATTTATTGGGCACCTTTCGTCCCTCATCGGGCATGTGTGAAGATAGGGCTAACAGCCAGAATGGGTCCGCATCGTCAATACTTTTGTTCTCTGGCGCTCCGTCGTCAGCTTCTCAGCCCATGACTGGCAAGCCACCAACCAATCCGTACGGTGTACGAGTACCTGTGTATATGAATAGAAGACCGCGTAATGGGAATCCAGACAGAGGTCAGGGCCGAGCATGAACCGTTGTGGTCACCTCAGGTCAAAGACGACGACGACCACGAAGGCGTGAGAGACGTCTTCAATGAGGTTAGCATCCATGGTAGAGGGGGCGTGTGGGTACGCATCGAGCCCGACCTTTCACTCCAGAGGGGAGTGGAGGGGTTGAAGATGGGAGAAAGTCCCTTGATCAGTGTGATGAGGGCCCAGTCAGTCCAGGCCGTCCAGGTCGTCCAGTCTCCTCGGCAGAGTCGTAGTCCACCAGCGGAGGACCCTGTCTAGGCAAGCATAGTAGGTGGTAGACAGGCCTGGTAGGGATGTCTGCTGTACTGACTAGAGCCCAAGGCGGGCTGGTAGCTTGTGTGCTAAGGTATGAGGTTGATAGAGCTGGGAGCTGGTGATAGCTATCGCGCCTACCACGCTGTAATCCGTTATCAGGTTGATTGATGAGTTTCATTAAAACAAGCGCCAGCCATGATAGCAATCTCACAAGCCGAAAATCAATATTACAATAGGCGGAAAAGGTGTCAAGGGATCTGCGATGAATCAACAGGCCTCCCCTTGAGGCCGGTCTTGGGACATTATTAGTAGAACAGGCGCATGGTCAAACATTGACGTGGATTTTTGCGCCTCCAACTTGTCATACGGAGTAAGAGGCTGCTTGTCGCTGGGGCGTTCCGTTGATCCCTGTGTTCCTGAAACTCCCCTGGATCAACGTTTGGTTGTCGTGGCTCTCTTCCGGGCTTTCTCTCCTCTTCTCACACACACTCTCTCTCTCTTAAGGTACCTTCCTTACCTCTGTATGTGTAAGGTACACGTAGAGAGGTACCTGCCTGGTCTTCTGTCTCAAGCACGCGCAGGTGGGTTGTTGGTCTTTCTTTCCCTTTTCTCTACTCCTTCCTTTATAACTCCTCCATCGCAACATCCTCATTCTTTCCTTCTTTCTTCCCTCTTCTTTTCTCTTTTTCCTTTTTTCTTTTTCTTTTCCCTCTCCTCCTCTCTCCTTCTGGTTCTCTCCTCCTCCCCTTTGGCCATCTCTCACGCGCCTTCGGCTGTTATCATGGTCCTCCGGGCTCGCCTAATCTCTGTCATACAGTAACAGGTAAGGTAGCACTTTATTGTCTGGTTCATTACACCGTCCCCCAAATCTCGAAGAATTGTTCAAAGCCCAGGGTGAGGCACCTGCGTACGAAAGTACCATACGGTGCATCAGTACCTTACGTAGGTACCTTACCACTCTGCCCTTTTACGCATGTGCCCTCGCCCCCCCCTCTCTCCACGCATCACAATGCCAAGCTCTGTGAAGACCCTGGAAAGCGGGCTTCCCTTCTACCCTTCATCCCTGTCCTGGCATGCCCCTGCTTGCAACTGGAGCCTGGTGCCCTGGCGACAAAGTAAAACGAGTTGTCAATGCACAGTTGTACGGAGTGCTGTCTGCTTAGGCTGTTTCTCGTTCTCCCCGCCTCGGTCTTCCCTATTCGCATTCCCGTTCCCATTCAAAGTTGATGAGGCCTGTCCTCTCCGTGTTGCAGCTCTAGTTGGGCCTGCACTACGCAAGGCGCATCAAGTAGCCACGACGACCACACCACTTGCTTCCGCCACCATGAACAACATTCCCAGTCCATGATATTGACCACCACGCTTTATCTCAGTACAGTAGATGCTCGATCCCCCTCAATAATCAAAGGCGACGATCATCCAGCCGTGTCGATCTCACTCTGCCAAGTTTGAGAGGGGAAAAAGGACAACAGCAGAAAGAGACGGACGAAAGCAAGAGACAAGCCTTGGACAAGTTCTCGATTTTTGCTCTTTTACTTCGTACCTCGTACGTATTACATCGTCAAGTCCAAGCACTAAATCGCTACCGCTTTGGCCGACCCAAGCGCCACCTCCAGCCGCCCGCCGTGATCCCCACATGTCCGCCAGTTCATTCTCGTGTCGCCTACCTACCTGCCGACGGAGTACGAAGTATACCAGCCGCATTGGACGACCCCACTGCTACCACGGTATCAGCAGCGTAGCTGTAACAACCACGACGACGATAACTTCGTTCTCGCATATATTGGGCTCCTCTTCTTCCTCCTCAGCCTGTCTGGCGTGCCTGACGGTTCCTTCTCCCTCTCTCTCGAGTCAATGACCTTGCAATACAACCCGTCATCCGCTCCTTGTCCCTCGTCCACCCGTCAGCCGCCATGGAGAACGAGGTACCAGTGGTTCAGGCCCCCGATGGCCGTTCCTCGAGGCGAGACCGATTGATGGGAAAGCTCTTTGGTGGCGGCAAAAGCAGTGATCGGAAACTTCTAAACGAACAACAATCCGCCGCCAACGTCGACGCCTTTCTTCACAGCTCCTCCGATAATCTTACCGTCACCCACGCTCCCCCGCCTCCACCGTCCATGGTACCCAAGTTGGCCAAACTCGACACCACATCCATCTCCCGCTATCCTCAGGCGCTCGCTGTCAACCACCAGGCCCAGCAAAATCGTCCGCTCGCCCCGGGCTCTCGACCCGATCCCAAAACACAATCCCGCTCGCCTCGCCCGAACAGAAAAGGGCATTTTGTCAAATTTACAGAAGCAGCGCCTGATGTAATTGGTGAAGGCGGTGACGAGTCTGAAATCCCCGTTATTGAGATCGCGAAGCGAAAGAGGTCCCGCCCTCCTCAACCTCCCCCGCACCGTCCAGCAGCCTATACCCCAGGTCGACCACCACCACCGCCTATTGATAATGGATCACCTACAAAGGACGACTTCAGGCCAAAGGCGTTGTCTCGCACACAGACTGGTTACTCTTCCATCTATGAGCCCGAATCGGACGACGAGCCACAAATAGAACCACCGGGATCCAAGCTCGACGAGCTCAATTCAGCTAGTTCAGGGCCAAGCTTGCTTCTTCCCAAACCCAGGTTCCTTGGGGCGGCGGCCAATCAAGATGATAACAGGAGGTCCTTTATAGAGATTCATTCGGCCGAGATGCGTGAGCAAGAAGGCAGGGCCTTTGCTGAGGCTGCTCGCGTAGCCAGTGCCACTTCTGCAACCGCACATAACTGGGACGATCCTCCTTCTGCTGAGCCAATGTCGGCATCGTCTCCTACAATAACACGTCGACAAATTCCCTCGCCCGAATCCCAAAACGCAAAACCCAATTTAGACTACAGCCCAGCATCCGTTCACTCCAATTCCTCCAGCGCGTACTCCCCAGGCACCGAGTCCGAACAACTGTCGCGGCAAGCTAGTATCGCCTCGCATGTTTCGCAGCCTCTCAGCCTCGCCAACGCCAGACCTCGTGACATGCCACCCCCAATGTCCGCCCGTTCGGCATCCATTCGCCTTAATGATGCTGTATCAGCTGATGAGGCGATCGGTGCCTTTGTCGCCAGGACAAAACATTTGTTCGAGCTATTCCGCCTACATGCCGAATCGATCAAGCCTCTAGGCTCATGTACGTTGAAGGAATGCTCCCGCGGAGCCCTGTGGTGGTTTCTCAAGGGCCGCATGGGTCTGGAGGCGGCAGTACGAGAAAGACCAAACTCACCTCAAGGCCAGATGCAGAACGACCGGGACAAGCAACAAGCCTACGCGAACCTGGCAAAGGGATATTGGCTTAGCGAGGAGGTAATTCCAGACCTTGCTCAGTCTCAAGGTCTACCACCAGATGCCGAGATTGTCGAGGTCAGCCAGGCTCTGGTCTCGGCGCTCAAGAAACTGTCAATGAGTATGAAACGCAACGGCTTCCTGCCTCCTGAAGAGCCCTTCCTCCCACAAACAATCGATAAATCTATTTGGCTGGAATATCCAACCCTGAGTCAGGATATGATTGCCCTCTTGTCTGGGCACTGGGGTAGCGGCATGACCGCCATGACGAATCCCATGTCCCATCTACGCGTTCTCGACGCTTTACCTGTTGGCGACAATACCGAAAACTTTAGCTATGGAAGAGTGCCTGCGGACGTATATTTGATGGAGCAAGGCCACGAATCCCAAAAGCTGCACTTCCCTTGCATGCTCTCCATGGTTCGATCACTCAAATCCCTTGGACTCGTCTTTGTTCTCGCGAGCCAGAACGGCAACGTACAACTGGCCATCCAAGAAAACAAAAACATAGGGCCGGCATGGGAAGACCTCCGCTGGAGAAATGAGACTTGCACGCTCGACGTGAAGCTTCGACGTGGTTTCTGCCTCACCATCCAATTAGTCCAGCAAGACTACCGGCTATTGTGGAATATGTACGACTTTGGCACCAAGATTCAGACTTCTCTGTTTCCCAGGAGCGATGAGACTATGGTGTTTAGGACAACTCTTCGCTCCTTTCAGTATATGGATGCAGACCCGCAGTCTCGCCAATTCCCCAAGGAGCCTGTATCACAATGTGATGTGGCATTATTTGAGAAAGAATTCAAGGAAAATGGCCCTTCGGGTGTTCGGATATGGCATCTTGGTTTCCGAATCGCCGTGGTGACCGGGCCTCGCACCAGGACACTGAGTGGTGTCAGCCATATGTACACACCAGCTCAGCCTGTCCAGTTTGGCTTTTTCCGCGGAGACAAGGATGCACCCTCTTTGTCTATAAAATACGACAACGGGAAGAGCAAGGGTCGAATGGTATTTGTGTTTAGCGAAGAGAAGGCCAGAATTAAGTTCCACTCGCTCATCACAGGTACAGCTCTGGATCATGACGAAAAGATTTATGCCGATGTTCCCATCAAGAGCTTTGGTGTTGCCCAGAGTCTGCGAGAGCCCATGGGTATGGCTCCGTTCACGCGAATGCCGTGGAAAGCTGCCAGGGTGGTCAACGACGATTATGGTACTGATATCCCGCCCACTGTGCTTGCTGATCACCTCAAGATTGTGCTCGAATACCAAAACGGCAATGTAACCGACAGAGTCAATGTTGCGCCAGGCGAGTTGCGGGTGCGCTTGGAGGTGTCTAACGCGAAGCTATTCCGAGTGTTGCGCCAGCCTCAGAAAGACATAACCTTGTCCGTTTCCGAAGCTCAGGTTCCAAAGGAGCTTCCACGGAACATGGTGGATGCTCTTCAGCTCCTAAGGCACAACCAAACGATTCGAACGTTCGAGTTCAATAACATTAAGGACCTCCACGACTTCCAATACGCCATGACAGGTTTCGAGGTCATCTTCGATGCTCTGGCAACAACATTTGCTATATCTCGGCGACGAATGGTAGTACCGATCCACAAGAAGTGGGAAGCTGGCTATACTCGCATCCAGGTCGTGAAGCAGGACGACAAGCTACAGCTCCTGGCCTTCTTTGAAGACTTCCATCACGGACATTGTATGAACTTTGTGCTAAAGGGGACGGATCTTTACGAGAGCTTCCAGCGAGGAAGCAAATTTGGGCTTAAATTTGTCGATGCCAAGTTCCCGTTACCGAAACTGCCTGCAGACAAGGATGCCGACTACGATGACATGGCGTTTGTATGCCTTGATCTCCCGGATCTTCCGGGAGAGCATGATGATTTGACCGTGGTGTTCGAAAAAGAGTCAGGTGAGCAACAAACAGAAGTCAATACAGATGACAAGGGTACTAAGGATGGTGAATTAGACCGAGATGCGCTTAGCCAAGTTTTGCCAGTACCACCCAAAAGCACGTCGACAAAGATGTCTTCAGTACGATTGAAATGAGTGAACGTCGACGAAAGGAGATGTGAATATAGGGAGGTGGGGTTGGTGGAGAAGATACCCAACGACTTTGATGTAAAGAAGCCCAGTCAAGGTCATCCGCACGACATAGGAACGTGCAGGAGGAGAAGATGGAAGGCCCGGAAGCCAAGAGTCATGAAATTAGCAACGCCAAAACGCAATTGAGGGGTCAAAAAGAGGAGCAGACTTTTGGATCCAGCGGAGAGCATGCAAACAGATGCAGTCGATGCGAAGTTTGGAACATGGTCCACGGCGTCCAGGGATATTTGAATAACCACAGTCGGGATTGGAGTTGGATACCTATGCGAGGGAGGATTTTTAGCAGATACAGACCAGATGAGATGGGCGTTGTACCCGAGAAGTTTCGAAGCAAGCCATTATGGGCGCAACCGGATTGGAAGGCCAGCTGCTTCGGGGGCACAAGCAAAGAGACAGGGATGTGTTGCTTGGCTGCAGGCTCTGGGATGTGCTTGGGAGTCATAAAATAGTCAACCTAGATGGCAGGTGAAATCTGATCTGGATTCACTCCCCACTCACTTCCCGATTTGACATGCCGTACAAGCACTTGTGTGTAAGCACGGGGCATGAAGTCTTTCCATGCCTGCGCTGCTCATGGTGCCAGAGCTTTGGCTGTTTCCGGTCATTTTTTCGACCGGCAACATACTGGGTAAGATCATGCTGGGAGGGCATTTATGGGGAATCAGAGGGGTTATTCATTGGAATGGCTGTTGGTCATGACGGACAGAGCATGGAGTAATGGAACCCATGAGACCTAAGAGAATGTTGCATTCGAGCATTTGACTAATAACCACGAAGCCTAACCTGAGTGGGTAGCTACGGTACCTAGGTCAGGTAGATGGTAACAACAGATGCGTGTTTATGGCGTCTTGTTTGGGTATGCACAGAGTACATAGATAGAAAATCATACACGTCCCTAAGGTAACGGTAGGTAGATGCACATATATAGGTCGGAGCGTGCGGAGGATTGGAGGAGCATTGGGGGAGCATTGGAGGAGGAGCTGCCAGGGAGCTGGGAGTGTGGAGGGGCGGCAGAGGGGCGGCAACACGACGTCATTCATTCCCCTACTAGTCCGGGGGGCTACTGAGTTCCGTCGCTTTCAGGGCAGAAATTCAGGCATCATGACGACGATCTCCCTCATGGTCCGTCATGATGTATCCCGGAGAAGAGGGCCCTGGTGAGGGATACGATACTTGTGCAGCATACATACTACGCATGTTGCCCAGCTACTGGGTATATACCCAGATGCAAAGTGTTCGCTAGCGGTGTCACAGCAAATCGACGGGTACCTAAATGCTTTGCTCGGTGCCTGGTGCTGGTGCTGTTGCTGGTGGCCAGCTGCCAAGCTGACAGCTCGTACTGTTGCCTACCTACTCCGAAGGTACCTGGGCATCATTGGCATCCTGCATGGAACAATTCTCTTCTGAAGGGAGGGTTGCCACACTAAAATCACTCGTGCTTATGTTGTTCGATGCTTATGCTTCTCTCATCACACAGCGACCAGTTAGCGCGTTCGTACATGTGCTTTGATATTATCGAACTGCCCTGTTTTTTGGTGGCTTGTTGGTTTGGGAGAGCTGCCTCAGTGAGCTCCCCTACTGGGCGATGCAGGTATGTTGTTGGTAGGTTGGTACCTAAGGTAGGTAGGTAGGCACCCAGATTGATTCAGATCCAGGTTCACACCCAGTGATTCCCTCCTTCCCTCGTGTGACAATCACGTCCAACCGGCAACAATGAGAAAAGTGCCTTCATTTTCACCCACCTTCTCCTCACCTCTTCATGGCCCCCGAATCCTCCTACATCGTACGCGCGCGCACCTGAAGACGGCCGCCCAAGCATTCCTTTCAGCACATTCTGACAAGGGCCCTTTAGACAAGTGGATGTCCGTTCCAGGTTGTGCTTTTCCTCGTCATCTGAGTGGCCAGCCGTGACTATCTACGCTACCTTAACCCACCCTCCACCACCACGACCACCACCTAAATTCTATAATGGCAATGGCCTTGATCCCATCGCCTTCGTCACACCTGTGACCTGCCGCCCGCCGGCTCATCCGCTCGTCATTCATATCCTCTAGTCACTTTTACTTGTACCTCCTCAACGTTTTGCCCCCCCAGTTTCCTCCTCCTTCTACTTTTTCTCTTTCTCTTCTCATCGTCCTCCGGTTTCCTCCTCGTTACCCACGACAAGCTGCAAAGCCGACGACGAACCACACGTCTGACGAGCTACACACGACGAGCCTCTTCCTCCCCCAACGTCTTCTGTCAAACAACGCAGCCCCGCACCAACCCACACACACAGAAACGCAGAGGCGCTCAAGCTGCTCTCCAACGGAACTTGCGAGGCCTCTCGGAGAACTCAGGGACAAAAGGACGTCAGCGTCAGCAGGGCATTGTGTCTCCCAAGGACGTCTGCCTCAACAGCAAGTCCCGTCCATCATGGTCATGGGCCTTGTCTCGGTGCCTGGACGCCGAAGAACCGGCAGCAGTGAGTACCTACATGGATGCCTCATGTCACCTTGCATACACCATCCAAGTCTTCCTCCTCGCACAACGATGAGTTGCAATCGCCCATCTCGAACAACTTGACGACCACGGATAGGCAAACAAGAGAAGAAAGAAGCTTCGCTTTAGTCTTTGAAGCGTCCGGCCTCTATCCGTGCTACCTCCACCCTCTGTCACCCTCCCCGGATGCCACATGCTAGCCCACTATACATGCCACCACCCCGCTACTGATCCCGAATCCTCCGCGAGCTGAGCTGCGCTATCGCCTAATTGAACCCTACAATTCCTTCTTTTCTGCCCCTCTCCTCTGTCCTCCTTTTCCCCAGCGTGCATCGTGAGTCGCTCTCGAGTCGTCATGTTGACAAACTGGTTTTCCCAACCTGCAGGCGCCCGTTCTTCGGTCGATGAATCCCGAAGCCATGAACCCGATGACGATACCCTCGTGGTTGAGCCTGACCAGGGCAATGGTGAGTAGCCACCGCGTCTCCGATCCCCGCTGCCCTTCACCTTGGCGCATTCGTTTTCGCAGCCTCGCCCATGTCCCAGGCCCGCTACTGACGGTTTCAACCTGCGAACAGTCCTCTCTCACATCATCTCCCAGCTGAGGCCAGGAGCCGACCTCAGTCGCGTCGTCTTACCGACCTTCATTCTCGAACCCCGCAGCATGCTGGAGAGAATCACGAAGTACTTTTTCCCCGCCCCGAATCTGCTCCGGTGCCTCAAGCTGACGCTCTGCTGAAAGCTTCATGTGTCACCCCGAAATGCTCCTTCATATCCCTACTATAGATGACCCCGTCGATCGATTCGTTTCCGTAGTCAAATTCTATCTCAGCGGCTGGCATATTCGACCTCCGTTAGTGCTTGTCCTTTGCCCCGATCTGGATTTTACGTGTGCTAACTATTCCAACAGAGGCGTCAAAAAGCCTTTGAACCCCATTCTCGGCGAAGTCTTTACCTGCTACTGGGACTTCGATCACAACAAGCGCGCATATTACATTTCTGAGCAAACCTCTCATCATCCACCCAAGTCCAGCTACTTCTATCTAGCACCGGACCATCATATTCGTATTGATGGCACCCTCAAGCCCCGAAGTCGCTTCTTGGGAAATTCTGCAGCTAGTCTTATGGAGGGCATTGCGTTTTTGACCTTGCTAAACCGAGGGAACAATCCCAAACATGGGGAGAGATAGTGCGTCAACTCCCCTAGGGCTATTGCGGTCCATTGCGTGCAAGTCGTTGACTGACACTCGTCTCAGCATTCTAACACAACCCAACATGTACGCTCGGGGTATCTTGTTTGGCAAGATGAAGTATGAACTTGGGGACCACAGCTTCGTTCGCTGCCCGGAGCTTGACCTAGTCGCTGATGTTGACTTCAAGACCAAGGGCTGGGTTGGCGGCACCTACAATGCCATCGGCGGCACTATCAAGCGAGAAAGTACTGGCGAGGCCCTGTTTGAGCTCTCTGGATTATGGAGCGAACAAATGTTCATCAAGGACTTGAGGGTGAGTGTGGCCGGTGCTTTGTGATATTGTACATGCTAAGACCTATCAGACCGGTCATCGTGAGATGTTCTTTGATGCTACTCACTCGAAACCATCGCCACCGCTTGTGCGGCCGATCGAAGAGCAAGAGGAGCGCGAGTCACAACGGCTTTGGGAAAAGACGGCAAAAGCCGTCAAGGAACGAAACCACGAGGTAGCCACCGACGAGAAGACCAAGATCGAAGATCGCCAGCGCGAAGAAGCGGCGGCAAGAGCCCAGGATAATGTCGAATGGCATCCACGTTTGTTCCGTCGAATACACGGTGGCCCTGGTGGCAATGAAGAAGGCGAAGAAGATCTCGAATGGATCATCAATGCTAACATGCAAGTCAAAATCCCCATGTATGAAAGGCCGTGGCTAACTTTGCACCAGCGACCATTCAGCCAGTCCCGAGAAACAAGCTGAACAAGCCATGGCCATATATCCTATCATCAAGGGCCAAAAGCCAACACAGCGTCATGTCATTCCTCCCCGCAGCCCTACCGCCGAGTCCAGCAAGCAACTGGGACACATTGATGGCGAGGCTCCGAGAGCTCCGAAGCAAACTGCGCAAGAGAATCTCATCGATTTCGACGACGCTCCCATCCAAAACCACGTGCCAGTGCCTACACAAAGCCAAGCTGAGATTTCCACCCTGTTAAACTCAACGGGCAAGCCAGCCGAAGGCCCCCTGATCGACTTCACCGACGATCTCAAGAAGGACCTGCCCTCTAGCACGAAATAATGAAACCATTTTCCACCAATCGAATAGAGGAGAGGGCAGGAAGACGGGTAGCTTTGGCCATTTTTGTAAAAAGAACGGGGTAGGCGACGGTTCCGGGCAATCATTTCATTGACATTGGCGCGTGGATTGACTGGTTGGTTATAAAGGGATACCAATGTACATATCTGCATCATGAGTGGGCTGGCAATGAGTAACAGCAAAGGTTTCAACACGAATACAGCACCCCTTGCGAGCAGAAACGATCATTATTGGTCCTGTCAGGAAACTCAACCTGTTTTGTTCAAGTTCATGTGGATTATCTGTACAGCAACGCATCGTCAACACGATAGATGAAGCTATCCAAAGACACGCAAAATAGAAGTGTCCCCTTCCTCAAACGCCATAACCCATACCGCCCAGTGGCAAATGCTTCGTTTTCCTCCATCCTCCTTGGTCATTCGGGTATGAAATAAAGTTCAGCACGTATAGTGTGACGAGCCGCAGTCTAGTATCGTCGTCGCGTAGGTTCGGGAGTTGGGGATCGGCTGACACTCTTCTCGTCGCGACCGCGTTGCTTGAGCCACTTCTTGGTGCTGAGCTGTATGTCCCGGTCGAGCTCGTCGCTGGGGTTCTTGCGATGGATAAAGTTACAGAAGCCGCCGCGAACGCAGCCCTCGCCAGAGTTGAGACGACAGCAGGCCTCGCGGAAATCTGTCACCGGGCTGAGTTCGCAGTAGATGGGGCGGGCGGCGTACCACCGACTGTTCAGCTCGTCGCATGCTTTCTGGGCGGATTCTTCGTACTTGAAGCGCGCGTAGACGTTGCCGATGAGGTCTGGAGAGAAGTATGTTAGTAGAGTTGCGGGGCAACGGGGAGCAAAGAAAGGAACTACGTACGGTCATTATTGTTGTCGCAAACGACGAGCTCCTCGAGCTCGCCGTATTTGCACAGTTCGCACCAGATGTCCTCGTAAAAGGCGTCGAAGTGGTTCTGTAGCTGGGATGGGTTCATGCGGTTCTTGGGATCGTAGGCTGGGTTCTGGTAGAGGTTGGGCATGAGGATGGTCTGGCTGTAGGAAGGCTTGACGTGCTTTCGGGAGCAGCGGTCGCCGTGTCGGCAAGCGCCGATTTTCTTGAACGCGCGCAGGTTAGCAGAGTGAAGATACCACAAGTGGGAGCGGATCCGGCATCCTAAGAGAGCTTGAACAAGCAAACAAATGGGAGTTTGAGGAGGAACTTACAAAGTAGAATGAGCAGTTGACCTTATCAAGCTCTGTGCCGAAGATGGAGGCGAGGAAATTAGCCATTGTAGTGAAATTTAGAAATGCGACGTGAAGGAATGAATGCGGGATGTTCGGCGGTGATGGTGTTCGTGATGTAGCTTGGCTGAAGGAAGAATTGGGAGGACGAAGACCAAGGTTCATAGCCTTGCGCCACGGGAGTGAAGATGAGGCTGAATCACGTGTGTGGCTGGATTTGTCATGAAAAGATTGCTTATCGATAAAGGCGTCATGAGGACTTCGCCGATTGTCTGGGGAAGCCTGGAGCCTTCTGGTTGATAAGCCACTCGCAGCGACTCAAGCCACGGAGGAATTGGGGGCTGAAACGGGGACCCTTTTTCTTCACCCAACAGTCTTGGCCAATGACCGGCATGGTTGAGAGTGGACCAAGACGGGTTCAATGTCCCTTAAAGAAGAGGCCAAGCCTGATGTGGTAAGTGTTCGTTAAATTGGCCAGGGACCGCCAAAAGTTACCTTGCGCAGCGCGTTGGAGGTACCGTCTACTCGGCTCCTGCTGTACCCTGGCATTGCAGTTTGTATCAGTGCCTTGTGTCTTGTGTCTGAGGTGTCTTTGAAGTGTCTCCATTGCGGTTTCACCTGAGATACTTGTCACCCCGCGACGCCATTCTCGCAAATCTCAGATTGGCGCAAGAAGAGTTCTTCTTTGGACGACACACGGCCGTTCCACCGTCCTCGCTCCCTGCCAACGGCCGTTGGGCAATGACCATCGTCGTAGCATAAGCTGCGGTTCCCCTTTTTCGACGAACGCAACTTTTCCCCAAAAAACTCGAAACCGACCCTCGCTCCCCTCGAATCCAAAGAAGACAAAAATTCATAGCCGGAGAGAATGGACCAAGCTGACATCCCCGCGCTGCTGGCGCGGCTGTCCAGCGATGAGGATGCCTCGCGCAAAATGGCCGTCTTCAAGCTCCAAAACTCCATCAACGACCCTGCCTTTGCCGACGTCTTCATCTCCTCGGGCGGTCTCGTCATCTTACGACGTCTCATCATGACTTCCGGCGGAAACACCCTTGCCTACTCGCTCCAGAGCCTGACTCGTCTTCTCGAGGTTGATATGGGATGGGACATCTTCGAGGGGCCGACAGCGAGCGATCTCGTCGAACGGGTCGTGGAGCTCATCGTCACAAACCCGCTGGTCAACATTCTTCGGGGCGCCATGTCCATTCTGGTCGCTCTGGTGAGCCATTCGCAGTCCAGCGGCATTGCTGCCAGCCGAACTCCCGGGACCTTTGGTTTTCGCGCCCTGAAGCCAGCCGTCGCCGTGTATCCGCAATTCTTCGAGCTCGTCATCCAACAACTACAGAGCGCCGACCACGCGCTGTGCGCCAACGCCCTCATGCTGATCAACGCTTTGATTCGAGACGCTCTATCGAACGATGGCTCCATCGGGAACGGCAAGACGAATGGAACTTCGGGGGAGGAGTGGTCCAAGTTTATCAAGAGGTTACAGGATTTGGGGCTCATCAAGGCCATTTACAGGCTGATGCAGAGCTCAGCCCTACAGGACCTGGCACATCCTATGCTTGAATTTCAGTCATTAACCAAGATTCTGTTGAAGAAGTGGCTCGAGGTAGAGGTGGACCTAGAGCGGCCAGAGCATCGACGAGCTCTCAAGGGTTTGCACTTGGCCAGCGCCCCCGAGCGAGCACGCGTGAATGGTGTCGCAGCACTGCATGAGCAACCAACCGACATATTAGCGAAGAAGGGGAGCAGGCGGCACAATCCCGAGAAGTGGAGGAGGCTGGGTTTCGAGACTGAGAGCCCTGCGCAGGAGTTTGGGCTTGTCGGCTTCCTTGGCATGATGGATATCACAGACTACGTGCGCAAACACGAAGATGGTTTCCAGAAGATGCTCATGGAACAAGCAACCAAATCGTCATCCCAACGGTGTCCATTTGCGCGTGCCAGCTTTGCGGTTACGCTAGTTCTCTATGACCATTTCGAGGTGGACAAGGCCGACCTCGAGGACACGAAAGGGTACCAGATCATGGAAACCAAGGATCACGACAGGTTATTTCGACCACTCCTACTTCAGTGGTCTCGGTTACACACAGCTGCCTTGCACGCCTTCTTTCGTGTGTGGAAAGTCACTGGAGCGGAACAAGATGACTTCGAAAAGGTGGTCGAGCTGGTGAAGATCCTCGTGGATCAAGTGGTGGGCGGAGCCACGAGGACACAAGACGTACTCGAGGTGGAAGATGAATTGCAGGAGTTTGATGTGGCGCTGTTACGAGAGCTCCAGATGCAACTCCTCGAAATGTCCTTTGAAGGCACCTGGGGCCAGCATCTGTATCAAGTACGAGAAGAGCTCAAGCAGGAGGCCCTCCAGTTTGTCAAGGAGCAAAGGATTCGATGCCTTCTTGAAGGGTCGTGGTTCACGAAGCCGATACCGAAACGTGATAATACCAATAGTTCCAAGCCTCGACTGTTTACGCCAACGCCTTGGCGGTATGCCAAGTTGTCCCACAACCGTCGGTACCTACATTATGCCGACTATGAGCATCAGCCTGCGCACGATCCCAACCTCGACTCATTGACAGAGAAGATTGACCTCAGCACCATCAGCTCCGTTGTTTCCAACGTTTCGGCATCAGACGACGTCAGGAGCACAGCCAGCGGCTCATCACCAAAGGCCGCGACGACAACAACAAAGATTACCGTGTATAGCTTCATCAACCCTGTCAACCCCACCAAGGGTGCAGATACCAAGGAGCATCCCATTCTGTCGCTGTGGCCAACAAGTCACAGTCTCGCCTCGGAATGGCTGGACGGGCTTTTGATGCTGCTCAACCAGGCCCCCATCACGGCGGAGACGAACAAGCTGGTCAACATGGTGGGCGAGTACGGGCTGAAGATTCGTCTGCTCAATGTGCGGATGGACTCGGCTTTTGAAGGGCCTGTGCCGGGCGCCGGGGTGATTCCCAGCCGTGAGGGCCTGGATGACGATTATTTCTTTGAGGTCTAATGTGGGTGGTTCAAGAGGATTGGCCTGCATGAACGTGGTCGATACGAAGGGAAGAGTCCGGGAATTGGTTTTTCTAACGCATTCATATACCCCCTTTTTTCTTTTCTGGCGCTGGATAGTCTGGTTTGGACAAGGTGAGCGTACTTTGATACCCCCAGGGATCGAGTTTCGTTTTGTTATCGCTTTCCTTCCATCTTCTTCTCTTCTACCTGTCTATTAAAACTATCTTGTACCTATGAGGGAGTGTAGAGGTGTGCTGCCCGACGCATGGCCTGGTAGCTTGTGTGGGAATGAGGCAGTACTCGAATTGTGTATAGTAAATCAATGTAATAGAGCTGCATATAGGCAATCTTGCCTGGATAACGAATCGAATTCATGATTAAATTCGTAATTTTTTTTCCGTGCTGTACGTCAATATTATTTTTGCATTGTCTATGATATGGCCTGTGTTTGCTCATCTGAATGGGATGATGCCTCCCAGTGTCTGGATACATGTGGGTGCAGTGAAGCTAACCTAGAGTCACGGTGGTAAAGACAGCTGGACGCCCCGTTAGGCATCTGATACATATAGTTACTCGATTACGGGACAAGGAGGAATAAAAAAGACTTATTGCTCTCATCCTGGTATTCACCTTGAGCAAGACATGTGTCTATTCGCCCCATGATGCCCAAGCCATTGCCCAGCGGTGGAGTTTCGGCATAGGAGCATGACCATGCAATGCTTGCACCATCCCAGCAAGAAAATCGGTAGATTGGCGGGATATCATG
>JALNIO010000767.1:0-25148 GCA_023509875.1 Rugonectria rugulosa | reverse complement strand
CCCCCCCCCCCCGAGAGAGTGCATATGTGTCATGTATGTAGTGAGTAGCTGAGGGCGACCGTGATGGTTCCACCGAACCATGAGATGATGGTCAAACGTGATAGTGTCAGGTTGCCACGTCAAGAAGCATACGGTCCGTATGTAGGTACAAGTAGTATAATAAGGCCGCGGCCAGGGCGGAGAGTGAATACGATGTAGGAAGAGGAACTATCGACAGGGTGCAGTATGATGGCCATCAACAAGCACCTGCTTATCCAGCCGAGTTTATTGTTTACCGCGTACGTTACGTATCGGCTTCGGCTGGAGCGGTGACGAGTTGCGTGGATGGCAAGACGTTGTATCACTCGCTACAAACAGAGTACCGCGTCGTGTGCCCAAACACTAAGCTGACGGGGCTCCGGGCTAGTTCGGAGAGATCCTCCGGGAGAGGTGGAGAGTTGGGCCCGGAAGAGGGACGAGGGACGGGAGAGAAGGTCATGGAAGGAGCAGAGGATGGAATGTATCTGTTCAGTGGTTGGGAGTTTGTCCTCGGATAGGCATGTGCTACGCAACATGGTGACGATGTTGATAGCAAGTCTCATATGGTTCTGAAGTGCTCGCAGCGACATGCTGTCAACAGTGGTGTGAGTGGCTGTTCATCCAGGTCCATGGGCCAGTTCTGGCAACCGCGTTTGCCTTTAGCTGATAACCATACGAACAAGTAGGTTGGAAGCTATCCTTCCGAATTCCGCAACGGCCCAACGGGCCAGAAAGGAAGAGAGCCGGCTCATGCATGGTGCGGATGCTCCGTGAGTCGGTAGCCAAACAAACCGGGACAAATAGACAGACGGACAAACAAACAAATAAACACGCCGACACAGACCACAAGATTGGGCCTTGACATAGGGCCTGAAGAGGACCACTTGGCTCACTGTTACTTGTCAGCATCAACTGTCGCGTGCATGAAGAAGAGAGAGCAACGGCCCAGCAGGGCCAGCAGGGACATGACTGGGACTGAGGCCCATGTTTGCTTCCTTGGGCTTGGGACAATTGGACAGATGGGACGATGCGGGCGGCGGGCGGTGGGCGGTGGGCGAGCACGGCCACGACCACGGACGGCCACCTCATGCGGGGATAACAACCTGGAAGGTAACAAGGTAACAAGGTACTTGGGTCCAAGAGGAACTTGGCTGCTCGGCCTTGGTGGGAGGCTTGGGAGGGGAGAGAGAAGTGGGCGGTGGAGAACTAGTATGGATAAGGCGAGTGAGTTTGGACAAGTAAAATTCTTCCCAGGTTGAATCGACAGCCAAACATTGGTTCTCTGGAGGAACGGAGTACAGACGGTGCTGGTGTGAATTCCATGGATGCATCAGGTACTGGAGGCAGGTCAGGTACCTTACATGTTCCGTTGGAGTCGGTGAGAGCAGACTCGGCAAACTGGGCTTTTTGGAGCTGTCACCTTTTGCATTCAAAAGGCGGCCCTCGACCGCCTCTTCCGTGCTGCATTTTTCTTTCCCCTCCTTCTCTCATCCCTCTTCCAACCCATTCAATTCGCTCGGGGGGGTTTCTGTGAAAAGAATCCCCTCGCACACCAGAGCCCATCCCGCGGGCAGCCAGCATATCCTGAGAGCTTGGGCCTCAGGTGCTGGGCAATCACCACCAGGTATCAGAGGCGTCGGTTGACATCTCTCTGCCTGGTGGAGAGTTCTCCTCGTGAGCAGAGATCGGTACCCTTGCGTACGTTGGCTCGTACATCCGAGTCCGTACTGTGCAGGGCCAGAGGCGGAGGCGGCAAGCTAACCAGAGAGCTAAGAGCTGAGCCTCCATCTCACCTTTTGGTTTTCTCAGGCATCAGCTATTTGCTGGAGTCCGAAGATTGGCCAAGGCAGATCTTAAAACATTCAAGGATAAAAGAGGAACAAGATAAAAGGTACGTTATCTGTTATCGCGTTGTGCGGCGTCCTCAAGTCCTCTCCCATTGGCCTTCATTTCTCTGCCTGGAACTGGTTGGAATTGAAATCATGAAGCTGTCTCCAATTCCAATTCCAATCTCCATTCCAAGTGGATCCCATCGTCTCTTTCCCCTCAGAACCAAAAAAAGTGGCCACTTGGCAGGCACCCCTGAAAGAGAAGGAGAAGGAGACGACGATGATTTTATTTTTAAATAAATCGGAAAAAAAAAGTTACTGACCAGGGACGCGTTGCAGTGCATCAACGCAGTAAATTGACGAAAAGGACATATTACCTCGAGCTCAGCTGCCGCACCGAATTTCCACCTCTCAACCAACTCTTCTCTATCCTCCCTTCCCACCTTTACGACTCTTTCCTTCGGACACTCACTGTCATCAGCTGCCTCACAGCTTATTATTGGTAAGTTCCGAGGCCTGTTATACCCCCTATTTCTTTAAGTCAGTGACTTGCCGATTGTGGCTTGAAAAGCCACTTAAATTGACTTCATTCTCCCTTCATTTTTTCCCCTACCTGTCATCGCCCATTTTATTCACTCCTTTTTCTTTGGACAGCTTGTCCTCTTTCTTCCTATATCTTTGTATCATTTCTCCGCTTCGATACGAGTTACGACTAACTCCGCATCCGCCATCAGACTCAAAGCCACCTTCGACCCTCGTCGTCGTCATCCTTCTCCATCGAGTAATTTGGTTGCCTTGCGAATCGCTCACCGACTACACGGTCAAAAAGAAGCTTCATCGCACACCAAACTCGACCAACTACAAGCACAACGCACCAAATCAACCCATTTCCGTCCTCACAATGGCCCGCATCCAGATCCCGCTCGACGTTATCACGTCCCGCCTGAACCTCGGCGACCGATTCCAAGGACTTCGCTCCGGCTCCCTCAGCAGCAGGTTCGCCAATCTGCGCCCCGTGTCCGAGTTCCTCGACTTCAAGCGCCTCTCCAAGCCTGAAAACTTTGCAGAGGTCCAGTCGCGCGTCAACTACAACTTGGGTCACTTCTCCAGCAACTATGCCGCCGTCTTCGTCATCTTGAGCATCTACGCTCTGTTGACCAACACGTGGCTGCTGTTCGACATCATCTTCACCTTTGTCGGCCTATACATCATTGGCCGTCTCGACGGTGCTGATCTCGAGATTGGCACTTTCCGTGCTACTTCATCCCAGCTCCGGACAGGACTGGTTTGTATCGCCGTGCCGGTGTTCTTGTTTGCTTCGCCTTTCATGACACTGCTTTGGCTCATCGGCGCATCTGGCGTGACCATTATTGGCCACGCCGCATTTATGGACAAGCCCATCGATGAGGCTTTTTCCGGGGAGGCGGTCTAGGTGGTCGGCCGCGAGCTCCCGAATTCGCGCCCCAATGGGGAAGACCATCGCGGCGCAGACGGCGGAGAGAAGGGGATGCTGCGCAGTCCGGGTACGGCGAAGGTGCCCGGGTGGAGGAGGTGGACACGGACGAGGAAGATGGAGACTGGCAAGGCGTTGGGGCTTCTACAGGGACTTTGACTCGTTTTGCAAGCGATGCTCTCGAATTCACTGGTGTGGACCTGGGGAAACGCAGGGGTTACATGGGCGGTTCGGATGATGAGGAGGATGAGGATGAAGATGAGGATTCGTCCGGGGACGACGATGAGTACGAACAGCAACTGGCGCAAATGTCGTCAAGGGATAGGGAGGAGTTTCTGGTCCAGTCAGCTCAAGCTCGAATTGAGCGTGCTCGGGCTCAGGGTCGAACAGATGTGAGGCTCAATAAGCATGAGATCGCAGCTCTGGAGCGACACCGTCAACGAGAGGAAAAGGAAAAGAAGAAGCGGGCGGCTGAGCGCAAGAAGAAGAAGGATTCCCGGGTCGCGGTGCCTCTGACACAATTGGAGCCCGCTTCACGTAAGAAGAAAGCTCCTCCAGCCTCCCGCCAGCCTCGATATACCTCGTCAGGCAGCCAGCTTGGCGACGACCAAGATCATCGACCTGGACATCCTCCGATGGGCTACTTCTCGCCACCAAACGCATCTCGTTCTCAGGCCCGATCTAGCACAAGCTCATCACGCCCAGCTAGCCGGGTCAGAGGCGAGCGGGGAGGGAACCCGTACGACTACACATCAGGGCCAAGCCGCCACGTTTCCGACCCAATGGCTGGGCCGATGCAGCCCGATGAAATTTGGGAAGCTGATGGTCCTCCAGGGGGCACAGATCCGTTTCAATTCCAGACAGCTGGCCCACGGGCTTCAACCATGGGATCTCCTGCCTCGGCGGCCGCTCGTCGACACACATTAGGTCCCTCTGAGGTGGCCTACATGAGCCGTCGACGGGCTGGTGGTCCTCTTACCAGGAGCAAAGGTTCAAACATGGACGAAGAAACGGAGAGCGAGGAGGACAGCGACGAAGATGACGAAGAGGATACTTCGTCGGACGAGCGTGACACCTCAAGCGATAACACGGGCAACAGGATGCGGACACGAGCACAGTCGAGAGGCCGAGCTGCGGTCGTAGTTGAAGTTGACCGAGACCCCGAACCCAAATCCCACTCATCTAAAAAGAATCCACCCAAGAACACGTCGCCGGCCAAGCGAAAGTCGGCGAGGGGTGGACGGCGAAGGAAGTGAAAGGAACAGAGCTCAGAAGTACCCGATGTTAAGTACCCCAGGTCATACATGACATATTAGGGAAACGGATAATTGGATAGACGATAATCGAACTTGTAATCAATTGACTAAGAAGATGTGATGAATTCCCGCGTCAAATCTCAGCTGTGATTGAAAGCGGTGTGCTTGAATATGATGCGCTTTACTACGTGAAGGAGCTGTACGACGTACTTGGTAAATTGAGATGTCAATCTTGCCGCCTTAACCTTGTTGGGCAAGGTACATAATTCCACGTCAATAAAGGGTCCAGTGAGAAACAGCACATGGACGGGACATGGACATGGGAATGGCCAGCTTGGTTGCCTTGTTTGCCTTGTTTGCCAGCCTCGGCACTGTCCCGCTCCAAACAAGATCCCTGCTGAACCGTCCAGGACGTAGGTAGGTACTGTACATGTACATTGAAACTTGGCCGAGCGTTTTGGAGCTACTCTGTACCTGAAGTATATTCACGAGACAGGCGCAGACGGGACTGGACGGGAGTATCAACGTACCCTCTCCCGAAGCTCCAGCCGTCGCAAGCCAGCCGAAGCTAAACACGCAATATTCCACTTTGCATCACTCTCTCCATCCGTGTCTCTCTTTCTCTGCCTCTCTCTCTCTTCTAGCTCTGGAAACATCCATCCATTAATCTCATCAACTGCGATCATCTCTACAAACTCGTCATCGACCATCAAGCAATCGAACGTCTCACGATCCCCTCATCCATTTTCGCCATGCCCAAGTCCTCGGCTTCAGGCGCCTCCTCATCCTCATCTAAATCCGCTACCAAGCGTCTCATCAAGGAGCTCGACACCTGGCGCGTCGAACAAAAGAACGAATCCGGCATCGAGCGTCTCGGTCCAACCGACGAGTCAAATCTTCTCGAGTGGCAGGCAGTCATCAACGGAAAAGGCGTTGGCTCTGGCTACGATGGTATGTAGACTACCTTGCGCCTCGAGAAATGAGGAAACAGGATTCGTCCCGCTAACGTTGTCGCAGACGGCCGATGGCTCATCAACATCAGTATCCCGACCACGTATCCTTTACATCCTCCCAAGATGACATTTGTCACCACGATTGTCCACCCGAACATTGCCCTCGATACCGGCGAGATCTGCCTCGACCTGCTCAAAGATGCATGGACCCCAGCCTACAGCGTACTCGAATGCGTGCGCGCCGTCAGGATGCTGCTCAGCTGTCCTGAGACGGACAGCCCCTTGAATGTCGACATCGCAGCTCTCTTGCGCGGAGGCGACGTTCTTGGTACTCGCAAGCTCGTCGAGTTTTGGGTGCATGATGTCGATGGGCGATATGATGGTCCTTAAGCTTGCTTCCGGGATCTTCTGAGTTCGAGGGATGCGAAGGCGTTGGAGAGACTAGTGACCGGCTGGGCTGGAGTATGACCTGGCCAAGTCTCCGACGAATTGGGACTCGCCGATGGAACGAGATTGGGTATGGGAAGTCGTTTATATGGAGTTTTGGTGATTGTGGGTTGATTATTGTCATGACTTTTCTACGATTCGAGATTGTCAACTTTTGGATTGGATGCATTTGGTCGATGCAAGGGCTGAAGGGCGTTGAACAATTTGAAATGATCAGATACCAACACGGCGGAAATGAAGAGCGATCTACACTCTGGGAGATTGATGCGATAGAGAAGCAATCACGAAGTTACGCCTCGAGTTACAAGGGAGCATCAGTGTGTGTCTTGGGAATCAATGACCATTGCTCGTCCAATAGCGTATTGAGAGGTCATGTTTTCCGCCGTCGTGGCTACATGCTCTCCATCTTCTATCCCAACCGACCGTCGTCTCTCCCTCGTGCATGGCCGCGATTCTCTGCGGCTGACTTCTATCTTACAAGAGCTGGCAATGAAATAAAAAAAAAAAAAGCAAAAAATACTTTGCAGCAATGCAAGTAGAAGAAGCCTCGCCCTTCCCATGATTTATCGTGCCCATCTTCCTCGAATCCGCTCATCCTCTTACATCTTCCCCCAAGATGTAATCCCCTTTTTTCTTATTTCCACAAGGGGGAATGGAATGTATGAATAAAATATGCTACAAAACGCCGTGACCCTTACCCCGCCAGGTTGGAGAATGAACAACATGCTCAGCAGTGGCAGTTGATGAATTGGTGAAATAACTAAATGGCGGTTTGCCGCGCGAACGACACGCGGCCAGGACTCGCCTTTTGGTGTGACAAGGTGATATGCAAGTAACCTCGAAAACGATTGGTCCACAATCCGCAATGCATGACGGTTACTCGTTGTAATGGTAAACCTAAACAAAGAACATCAGCAACAAGTATAACCTTTTAGTGTGGTGAGATGCTAACCTTGTAATTGGGGAGACCGTAAGGTTGCCACCCCAAGCGCTTCGCCATCTTGGCGAATCCCTCCGTCTCAATCAGATGGTAGAACGAAAAAGGAGGGAACATGGCACCATCACGGTGCACATCGGCCTTGACGAGAAGAGCGGTTCCGCCGACGCCGTCGAGGGGAATCACCAAATTCGGATCGCCTCCGTCAGAGGCAAGATACGCCATCAGCGTGCGATACGTGGCCATCTCAGCATAGCCTTCGAGGAGAATCTCGTCGGGGGCCATCTTAGCAGCCATCGCCAGAGCCGTCTCGCTGTCCTGCCAGCTGTTGTAGTCATAGGGTCGCTCCGCCGTCTTCTTGTTCTCTTCGTCGTAGAACCGCTGATAACAGTTGGGGACGATGAGCGGCTTGTCGAAGCCAGCGAGATCTTGGATCAAGCTGGGAGGACTTTCTACAATATCGGCGTCAAGCCACAAGACCCAAGACGTGTCGGGGCCTAGAGTGGTGAAAAGAAGCGAGTTGCGGGCCTTTGCCATGACCTCCCGCCTGGCCTTTTGGTTCTTCATCTTGTGTCGCTCACTCTCATCCTGGGAGACCAGTGCCGGCTCAAAATCCTGCCGCAAAATGATGATGCTCTTGAAGCGATACTTTTCAGGGCCATGCTTTTGTGTTTTGTGTATTTGCTCCTGGAGTTCGGTCGTCGCTTGGTTGCCCTCCTTGGTCTTGGGGAGGATGAATCCAAGAGTGATTAACTCGTGGGGATAGTTCAATTTGAGCAGGTTGTCCCAGTATTCCTGATAGAACCGTGCCATTGGCGTCAGAATTAACACATTCTCGCGGTTCTCGATCGGGGAAGTGGTAATGGTGACATTGTTCAGGTTGTAGTGAGCAACTGGCGGCGGCTTCAGCTGATAACCAGAACGCGCGCTGGGTTTTCGGTAGGGTGACGTCGGAGGTGAGAGATGATGCTCGGCAGTGATTGCTTCTAGCCGTCGCGAGGTGGTTGAATGTCCTGAGGGAGATACGAGAAAGATGATGATGAAGAAGCAAAGGATGCCGCCGAGGGCAAGGGTGACAGGATTCGCCTTCTTAAGACGGACTGACCCCATGGGTCGAGCCATGGGTGCCGTCTGGATTGGGTATCACGGGGAGAAGACGAATTAGGGTGAGGCGGATCGACAGTCGACGAAGACACCGACTACCTGGAACTGGTCGAGGGCATGAAGTTGGGGTCGAACAAGGAGATATAAGGAGAGAAGAGAAGCGCTGGCGCAAGCGCAAGGGCTAGGGGATGGCGATCTCCGAGCGGGCGGGAGTCGAAGGGGGTAAAGAGGCTAATCGAAAGGACGAAAGAATGTCGCGAAAGACACACACAGAAGAGAGACAATACCAGGAATACGATGAGAAGAAGTACTTGTCCAGGGCACCGGGCTGCCAGACGAGCCAACAAGGGATAGAGGCACGCTCGCCTCGAGGAGGACAGCTTAGAGTTGAATTGAATATCTAAAACGAGCCTAGCGCAGCCCATGTCGCGGATATTCATCGGACCGAAACGCCACAAAAGCTTGGTATCAGCCGAAGGGTTCCATGATGAAAGGGAAAGGGAAGGGCAAGGGGCCAATGTCAAACATGAAGTGTTCGGAATACAGAGAGGACATGTGCCTTTAATTGTAGATGCTATATCGATTTGAGTTAATAGGCTCGGCCCTTGCCTCAACTGCAAAGGGAATGCACGTTAGGGAGAGCCTCCCGGGCTGCAATGCAAGGATTATCTGTCATTTGCAGCGGCTGGGATAATCACGGGTACTTCCAAGCTTACAGTGCATGTACTCTGTACCCAGGTACGTACCTGCTGAAAGCGCTTGGGAGATGCTGGAATGGAACTCCCCACTTCCCCACCGAATCTTTATCGACCTTGCGTGGGTGTGTGGCTGTGGCCTGTGGCTTGACCACCCGAGTTCTGGCCAAGCAAGTGTGGCTTTTGCTGCACGTCCAACCAGCCGACCGCGTCGCCCCGTTGTCGGTCCATATTAGAAACGAAGCTTCGCTTCGCTTTGCTTTTGTCAATAGTTGCACGAGCTTCAACTTCCATCATCTTCTCTCTCCAACATATATTCACCTCCTTTCGACACGCTACAATATATTTCAAGACATCTGTATTGTTGTATTTGGAGCAATGGCCGACAAAATGGATCGTGGTCTCGACGAGATCATCGCCGACAGCGTATGTTCACCTCTCTCCACTGCACTCTTTGCCTCGCGCGCCCAGCTTTCAACCAGACTGACGTCCTCCTCAGCGCAGCAATAATGGCCCTCGCAACCGACGTGGCGGTGGTCGCCGACGCGAACCTCGCCAAGACTATCCCCGTGATGGTGTAAGAAAGGTCCGTGTCTCCAAAATCCTGCCCATCGCTCTCCAGGATCACTTCGTATTGATTTCCCACCCTCTCTAGGTTGATCTATCCTCCCTCCCGCCAGTCGTCTGATTATGCCCACTCGATCTTCTCAGTCATCCTCGCATACTCCATCGATCGATGTCCGGAATATTTGGCGATAAAGACGGCG
Source organism: Rugonectria rugulosa (assembly GCA_023509875.1). Taxonomy (NCBI): domain Eukaryota; kingdom Fungi; phylum Ascomycota; class Sordariomycetes; order Hypocreales; family Nectriaceae; genus Rugonectria; species Rugonectria rugulosa. Next base: position 15,689 of record JALNIO010000767.1, on the reverse strand, counting down.
CTGACCTCAAGAAATTCATCGCTGACCGAGCATGCGTTCCTCATACAGTCTACCCGTGACGACACTCGAAACCTCGACAGGTCAGTCAGCTTCTACAGATGTTGACAGACTTAGCCCCTAATTTGATACAGTGAATGGGTCCATGACCGATACGAGGAGCACAGTATCACTCCGCGCCCGCCTTACAACCCTCCCAAATCTCACATGTTCTCTAGGCTCTCGCAAAGCTCCTGCACCACGACGTCGCCGCGAGTCTCCGGATCAGTACGTCGTGCTAGCTTCTCTGCTCATCCATCATTCTAACAGCATCTTTCAGTGAACCTAGAGGCACCAGGCTTCGTGTGGATAACATTCACTATGATCTCACTGAGGAGGATCTGGACGTAAGTCTCGGAAAGAACGTATACAATTTCCTAGCTCACCTCAGGCCAGGAGCTATTTCGGAGGATCGGTGCCGTCACCCGGCTCCAACTGCGGTACGACAGAGCTGGTCGATCTGAGGGTACTGCCTATGTCACCTACGAGCTGAAGGAAGACGCACAGGAGGCTGTTCGACAATTTGATGGCGCCAATGCTAATGGTAGGTGACTTTGCCCATTACGAACAAACGATCAGTCACTAATCAACCGATCAATGTGCAGGGCAGCCAATTCGATTGACCCTTTTGCCGAACCGAAACCCTTTCGACACGGCTGTGATGCCGAGCCGCCCTCTAGCGGAACGAATCTCTGCCCCAGGTGATCGGGCTCGTTCCCTGTCCCCTCGCCGCAAGATTGAAGATGAGGATGCTGCGCGAATGGGAATTGATAGGTACATTCCTGGGCAGCAAAGCCGATCAAGGAGCCCAATGCCCCGGACTCGTGGACGTGGACGTGGCGGACGTCGCCCTGGCGCCCGAAGAGAGGAGAACAGAGACCAGGATAGCAAACGAGAGGGCCGTGGCAACCCCCGCGGCAAGAAGACACAGGAAGAGCTGGACGCCGAAATGGAGGACTACTTTGGTGGAGGTGGTGCAGCCTCAACCGATGCACCAACTGCGGCTACGACCACGGCTGCGGCTCCTGTTGACGACATCGATATGATCGAGTGATTTCGTGTCGATACTCATTATTCCGATTACCTATGTATCAATATTTACTCCAGAATGCTAGACGACAAAAACGAGGAGAATCCCATCTTTCACTGCTGGCATAATTCTTGCCCCTCAAGCCTGAATATCAATCAACGAGCACCATCGCTCAACTTGAGCCCTGACGACTCCTCGTCCAAGCATAGGATAGACTACCCTGCGATTATGTGAGACTTGGCAGGGGGGAAGGAAACATGGACAAGATTGACTTACACCAGCAAAGGATAAGTTGCGACCGGTTACCAGTCCGCTGAAGTTGACACTCAAATTCATATTCATGTTCAGGCGAAGACCGTTGTTCCCCCTCGACGCTCCTCTCTCTTGATGGACAGGCATGTTGGAGGTTGAGAACTGCTGCCGTATGGTCTGCTGTCGAGTTGTGGAGGAGCCTCGCGCGACGGTCACGCCGGACGACTGTTGTTGAGCAACAAACCATTGGCTGGATTGCGTGGTATTTTCGACAAATGTGCATTGCGGTTGGAGGGCGTGGTTCTCGGAGCGCCGGGATGTGGATGTGAGCTTTGGCCGACGATTCGATATTGATGAGACTGTTTGGGCTGGGGTTTTGACGACGGCTTTGGACTTGGACGCTTGCTCTGGTTCATCCGAGTCTGATAGGTAGACGCTTTCTGCGTCGTCATCATCGTCGTCTTCGTCGTCTTCTTCATCTTCCTCTTCCTCGTCATCTTCATCTTCATCTTCATCTGATAAATCCGACAACTCGATGCTTTCCACATCCTCGTCATCCGATGAATCTACACTATCTGAGTCGTCCTGCTCCTGGACATTGGTCGTACGGTACTCGGGCTCCTTCTGGTTGTCAGGCTCATCTGGAGAAACAATTTCGGTCGGCCTGATGACTTTCCGCCTGTTTTTCTTGGTCTCTATCACATTTTGGCTACTGGTCGGGGTTTCGGAGATGGCCGGTCGCTTTCTCGTTTTCGCCGCTGTCCCTGGCTGTAGGGATGCTTTATTCTGCACCGGGGCCATGTGTAAGACGGTTCTCGGGCGATATTTTTAAAGAAGATGGTTGATTAATTAGTCTACAAGACTATGACCCAAAATGCGAATAGCTCCAAAGATGAAATGATATCAGAGGAGTAGGACGGCTATATCAATGTCAATTCCATGTGTAGTCGTCATGATGTAACGCTGGTACGAGGCGAATCGAGCGATGGAGGACAGGCCCCCGCGAATGTTCCAAAATCTGGTTTTCAGTCACCCACACCGTTTCGAATCCCGGGCAAAGTGACGTCGGCCGACGCGGCAATGATTGGCGGAGGATTTCCACATGTCATGACAGTCTCGGCAGCGACTCTTACTGGCGAATATACTGTGTGTCCTGCTTTTCTTGCGGTTGGGTCTGGTTTGCGATCATGATCACGCGTGCGTGTATCGAGATGGGTTGCATTTGGTTGTGAACTGCCTGTATGTACAGGTTCATTCATATATGTTTGAGTTCTTATCGATTGAGCTTCGGTACAGCCCATGGAAACTGTAACGTTTGTTTCATTAGGTGCCTGGTCATAATTGAGTGTGAATCTACTTCTTGGGTGAGACAGCATCACAGTCATAATGAGACATGAGTAACGAGAGTAGGTAGATAAATGAGATGGATGGGTACTCCGTACATGAGCAGAAAAGTAGAGGGAAACCGATAGCAAGTGACTATTTTGTATGCAGTCATTTGAAACTACAGGACCTATCTTTTTTACATGGATATAGGGGTTGTCAAGATTCAAAAATGTCAGAAAGAGCAAAAAAAGATATGATGAGACTGGGACTCGAACCCAGGAGGATTGCTCCATCAGGAATCTTAGGTTGTTAAGGTGACCTTAACCTGACGCCATAACCAACTCGGCCATCTCACCAGATTTGCTTGTCTTTGGGTGGCGCTAATGCAGTATATGCAGCTGCCACACTCATCCCGCCAATGGCTTGGATGGGCGCCTCAGTTCAAAGTATCACCTATGCCGACTCTAGGACGGCCTGACACTCCAGTCATTTCAATTAAACTTGGGTACTTTATGAGTGAAACATGTCCGCCAACCTCTATATTTATGTCTTATTAAATCTAAAATAGGGGAGTATGGTTACAAGTCTCTTATGGTACATGCAAGTGTCTAATCGAGCATCATCGTGCCGAAACATGACTTCTATGGATAATGATATGACTGACACGGCAACCATTTCAATTACCCCACAAAGACTCTCGAGTGAGGGACGTTGAGTCGCCAGTCGTTGTTGTAACCCGGTGTTGTCTCAGCGGCAGCGTCCGACGAGGTCACGAAGACGCCACTGTTGGATAATGCGCCAAACAAGCCATCAATGACAACAGCATTATCTGAAGTAGACTCGCCTTCCGTCGGTGGTGAGAGTCCCGCCGTACCAAACACGATTCCTGAGGGAGATTCGTCCTTTGTTTCAACAGGCGTCTCAGTTGATGCGAAGAACTGGATTTTGGAGCCGACGGGAACAAAATTGCCGCCGTCCATTGCCTGGATGAACCTCTGCATCTCCTCTTCTTCTGACAGTGCGAAATGGGTTCTCTGGGGATCCAGGGACAGCAGACCTTTCTTTGCTCCCCAGCCACCGCCACCGCTCACTATAAACGTGTTAGTTTCCCTTCTGAAAGCAGTTGTAGGTTACATACGGATCTGGTAGAGACGGCCGCCCTGTCTGTACAATTGCTGAATACAACCTGACGTTGATGATACCAACTCAGCGGTAGATTGGTTCTCCTCAAGAGTTGCCGCGGGATCTGGGTCGCTCGAACTTGAGGGGTTGGGGGTAGAATGTGAATATGAAGGAGGAGTGATCATGGCCCATACGCCCATGGAAGTCTGCACAAGATAAGACTTTGTCTTGTGCAGCTCGTCCACAGCAAGTTCCAGTTCATTTGATGCCGGGGTAGACTCATTATCGATATCAACACGCCGAACAATGTTACCAAAGCTTTCAGTCACCACACGTGGACGCGTTAAAGGGACCAAGGGCGCCCAGATGCCGAGCCCATTAACAGACTTTAACTTTTTGTCCAACGGAGGACTGATTTGTTGCCAGCGCTTCTCAATTCGTTCGGCAATGAGAGGATGTTCCGACTTGAGATCGAACCGATTAGCAATCAGGGTTGATGTCCTATGGTTTAAAAACGTGGTGTTTGCCAGGGGAATAGTGAGGTGAGGGTTGCCGAGGTTAACGGTGAGAGCAGCAACCTTGTCAGCGTCTTCGACGGCTCCCGGTATCTCTGGAGTCCAAAGGTCTGGAAGTATGGAGTCGAGGCTCCCTCGGAGGACTGATAGACCTCGAATGGGGGTGTTCCTTGGGACAGGGGGAGCCACATGATCGACAACAGCACTTAATACATGAAATTGATCCGGCTTCTCAGATCCTGAGATGATGTTGACGAAATCTTTCAGAAATACTTCATTATCCAGCCACTTTGCATACTGGGGTGTTACAAGGACGACAGCAGCATCATGCCGGCTTGGATTGGTGACTTTGACCTGCGATTTGATGCTCGCGAAAAGAGAAGGGAGATCCTGGGAGTTGTCAGTGACTGGACTAGTCCGGATATTGGGTAGTTGGGATACCTTTTCATTGGAACTCAGGTCGACAGTGAAGCGAAGAGAGCCATCTTTGGTCGCATACGATCGACGAATGTTTGATGTAACGAAGCGCCAAGGATAGCTCCTTGAAGCTCGAGAAGCCAAGCGAAGGACCATTACGATTAGTTTATGGAGTCTTGAGATGAGAGTAAAGTTAGTGAATTAGGAAGAAGGAAAATGAAGCGTAATATTATAAAGAGGGAAAATAAAAAAAACCTACCATCTAAAGTAGCCAAGAGCTCTCACTCTTCAAAATTGACTGTCACTAAAAGCCATGTCCAAAATTTTGGCTAGAGGTACCCTACGATGAATAACCAAAGTGACTACAGATCGGTACATGATTGTCAGATGTGGCTGAAGCTAGCCCACCTGCCCCATTCAATTAACCCCCAGATATTGCACCGCCACATCAGCCACTGACTGCCCCTCATCCCACCTCGCACATCCCACCATGCAATGTCACGCCGGAGACTGACTCAAATTTGTGGTTGACTCGAATCGATATCGGGACTGGCTTTGAGTCACAATTGTGCTCCTTAAAACCCGATTCCCCGTGTAGACGACGTCTGAAGCCCTCATACTCTTGGGCTTCACCACGTCATCCTAGACACCACGTTTCGACTCGCAGTTCGAGCTTTGCGGGTGCGTTCTGTATCGCCGAGACGACCCTTGACAACTACGCGACTAGCCATGGCGACCAATACTGGTCCACCGACCCCAAGTAAGAGTTGAGCGAGGTCGCAGCGAAATGAGACGACATGTCTGACTGATATGGCCTCTAGTTGGGGCTACTGATGCTACAGAGCCCTCCAATGCTCCCGCTGCTGCTCCCTCTGCTGTTGGCGCTGCCACCGACGCTGGTGGTGCGCCCAAGGTGAAGACCGCAAAGGAGTGTTAGTTCTCTACCCCGCACTCATGATGAAGGTAATTCGATCCCAGCTGACACTCAATGCAGTGGAAAAGGAGCGCAAGAAGGCCGAGAAACAGGCCAAGTTTGATGCTAAAAAAGCAAAGGCCGCTCAGGCTGCTCCCAAGCCTGCCAAAGAGAAGAAGGTCAAGGAGAAGAAGGCCGAGGAGGAACCTCTACCCGAATACGTCGAAGATACCCCCGAAGGCGAGAAGAAGCGCATCCGATCGTTTGAAGACCCCCACTTCAAGGCCTACAACCCCGATGCCGTTGAGTCGGCATGGTATAGCTGGTGGGAGAAGGAGGGCTACTTCAAGCCTCAGTTCAAGGAAGACGGCAAGGTCAAGGACGAGGGTAGCTTCGTCATTGTGCACCCACCCCCTAATGTTACCGGTGCTCTGCATATGGGCCATGCCCTCGGTGACTCCCTGCAGGATCTCATGGTTCGATGGAATCGTATGCATGGCAAGACCACTCTTTGGCTTCCTGGCTGCGACCATGCTGGTATTTCTACCCAGAGCGTCGTCGAGAACATGCTTTGGAGACGTGAAGGCAAGACCAGACACGATCTTGGCCGAAAGAAGTTTGTCGACACTGTCTGGGAGTGGAAGGATGAATACCACAAGCGCATCAACAAGGCATTGACCAGCCTGGGAGGATCATTTGATTGGAGCCGAGAGGGTAGGTTCTTTGATCCTGGGCATCGATGGCGCAGAGACTGACATGGAACAGCTTTCACAATGGATGCCAACCTCTCCGCTGCTGTTACTGAGACTTGGGTTCAGCTTCACGAGGAGGGCATCATCTACCGAGCTAACCGCCTCGTCAACTGGTGCACTAAGCTCAACACTGCCCTCTCCAACCTTGAAGTTAACAACAAGGAACTTGAGGGTCGCACTCTCCTTGATGTCCCTGGCTATGACAAGAAGATCGAGTTCGGTGTCATTGTTCACTTCAAGTACCCCATCGAGGGATCCGATGAGACTATTGAGGTTGCTACTACTCGTATCGAGACCATGCTTGGCGATACTGGTATTGCTGTTCATCCCAAGGATACGCGATACACCCACCTCGTTGGAAAGACTGCCACTCACCCTTTTATTCCCGGCCGAAAGCTGCCCATCATTGCCGATGAGTACGTCGAAATGGAATTTGGAACGGGTGCCGTTAAGCTTACCCCTGCTCACGACCCTAACGATTTCAACCTGGGTCAAAAGCATAAGCTTGAGTTTATTAATATCCTCACTGACGATGGATTCATGAACGAGAATGCTGGTCCTTACAAGGGCCAGAAGCGATTTGACGTCCGATACAAGATTCAGGATGATCTGAAGGAGAAGGGTCTATACGTTGACAAGAAGGACAACGCCATGAAGGTTCCTCTGTGCGAGAAGTCTAAGGATGTTATTGAGCCAATCATGAAGCCTCAGTGGTGGGTTCGCATGAAGGAGCTTGCTGAGCCTGCTATCGAGGCCGTCAGAGATGGTAGAATCAAGATTCGACCTGAAAGCGCCGAGAAGAGCTACTTCCGCTGGCTCGAAGATGTCAACGATTGGTGTATTAGTCGACAGCTTTGGTGGGGACACCAGTGCCCTGTCTACTTTGCCAATATTGAGGGAGGCTCTGGTGATATCCCTGAGGAGAAGTTGTGGTTCGCTGGACGTACCGAGCAGGAGGCCGAGGAGAAGGCCAAGGCCGCTCTACCTGACAAGAAGTTCACCCTTACGCGTGACGAGGATGTTCTCGACAGTAAGTTGCCTGATATTTGCTCTTGGTACAGACTAACAACCTACATAGCTTGGTTCTCATCTGGTCTCTGGCCTTTCAGCACCCTGGGTTGGCCCAACAAGACTCACGATCTGGAGACTCTGTATCCTACCTCTGTCCTAGAGACGGGCTGGGATATTCTGTTCTTCTGGATTGCTCGAATGATCATACTTGGATTGAAGATGACGGGAGAGATTCCCTTCAAGGAGGTTTACTGCCACAGTCTTGTCCGTGACTCTGAGGGCCGAAAGATGAGTAAGAGTTTGGGTAATGTTGTTGACCCCCTGGACGTCATCACCGGTATCAAGCTGGAGACTCTTCACGAGAAGCTTCACCTTGGAAACCTGCCTCCCAATGAGATCCAGAAGGCCACCAAGTATCAAAAGACTGCCTTCCCTGACGGTATCCCCCAGTGTGGTGCCGACGCTCTGCGTTTCACCATGATCAATGCCACCACTGGCGGTGGAGATATCAACCTGGACGTCAAGATTATTCATGGATACCGAAAGTTCTGTAACAAGATTTTCCAGGCTACGAAATACGTGCTGGGAAGCTTGCCACCGGACTTTGTCCCTGCCAAGTCCGGCATTGCCCGTGGCAAGACCCTGGCTGAGCGTTGGATCCTACACAAGATGAACACCGCTGCCCGTGACATCAACAAGGCCATCGAGGACCGCGAGTTCTCCAAGTCTACTCTCATTGTCTACCGTTACTGGTACAACGAGCTGTGCGACGTCTACATTGAGAACTCCAAGGTTATTATCCGTGATGGCACCGAGGAGGAGCGCCGGTCTGCCATCCAGACTCTCTACACTGCCCTAGAGGCCGCCCTCACTATGATCCACCCCTTTATGCCCTTCCTTACCGAGGAGATGTGGCAGAGAATGCCCCGAAGACCCGAGGACAAGACGTCGTCCATTATGGTCGCCAAATATCCTACTTACAGCGCCGAGTTGGATGACCCAGAGTCTGAGGCTGCTTACGAGCTTGTTCTTGGCTGTGTCAAGGCTTCTCGATCCCTGATGGCTGAGTATTCGCTCAAGGATGAAGCCAATGGTGAGTTGAATATTCATCATGATTCTCGTATCGTATTTACTAATCTGGTCACAGTCATCATCCAAGCCTACAACGACACTGCTTTGGCCACTGTCAAGGACCAGGTCACCTCCATCAAGTCCCTCAGCGGCAAGGGCGTCAAGGAGGTCGAGACCCTCACCCCCGACGCTCCCCGTCCTGCTGGCTGCGTCGCCTACCCCGTCTCCACTGATGCTGCCGTGTTCTTGCACGTCAAGGGCCGCGTCGACATTGACGCCGAGATTGCCAAGGCCCAGAAGAAGCTCGAGAAGGTCAAGGGCAATGTCCAGAAGCAGGAAAAGACTCTGAACGACCCCAGCTACCTCGAGAAGGCCTCTGACGCTGTCCGTGAGACGGATCAGAAGAAGCTTGCTGATGCTAAGCAGGAGTTGCAGAGTTTCGAGGAGACGATCAAGCAATTTGAGCAGCTGAAGCTGGAGTAGACTGTCCAGATGGATAGACTTCATTATGTGGTTTGGGACCGGAGACTTGTGTGGTGTACAGATCAAATGTGGAAGACAAAAAGAAACGTGGTCACGGAAGAAGGAAAAAATGAGTTCAAGTTCACACTGCTAGAATAGATTACCAAATGGTAGATGTATTCGTCCGAGTCTTCTAAAACTGCCCACACATCTGTTTAATTATGTGTTTTGCTGTGATTACCATGCGCCTTTCGAACCGCCTTCTTCCCTGTCCTTCTTGCCACCTCCACCCCCGCGAGTCGGCTTCGACTGGGCAGCCTCGTGCCTCTTGAGCTCCTCGGGGACCTTTGATATGGAGCTCTTGCTCAGGATCTGCTTTAAGTCGTACAGGTTGTCCGCGTCCTCGGGGCCCAGGAAGGTGATGGCGACACCGCTCTTGCCAGCACGACCGGTACGGCCGATGCGGTGGGTGTAGCTCTCGATGCTGGTGGCCATGTTGAAGTTGACGACGAGCGAGACGTCGGGGACGTCGATGCCGCGGCCGGCGAGGTCGGTGGCCACGAGCACCTGCGTGTGCCCGGCGCGGACCGAGGCCAGCGAGGCCTCTCGCTGCTCCTGCGTCTTGGAGCCGTGCAGCGTGGCCGTGGACCAGCCCATGGACTTGATGTCGCGGGCGACGGCGTCGCAGTTGCGCTTGATGTTGACGAAGACGATGATGGGCGGGGCGAACATGTCGGACGACAGGATCTCCTGCAGGCGCTTCTTTCGTCTGTCCTCGCCCGAGATGAACTCGACTCGCTGCTCGACGGTGTCGACGGCCTCGCCCGCGTTACCGATGGTGACGATTGCCGGGCGGCGGAGATACTTTTTGGCAATCCTCTCCACCAGCGGCGGCATGGTGGCCGTGTACATCATGGTCTGGCGGTACTTGTCTCTTCCGCCGAGGTAGCTCTTCATCAGCTGAGCATTCTCGGCATCGTCCGTGTCGGGCTTCTCGTTGGTGACGGGCAAAGCGTCCAGAATCTTGTTGACGGACTCCTCGAAACCAAGATCAATCATGCGATCGGCTTCATCCATAATCACATAGCAGCACTGGCCGAGGACGAGCAGTCGGCGCTCGATGCAGTCGACCAATCGACCAGGCGTAGCCACAATGATCTCTGCTCCATTCCGTAGAGAATAGGCTTGCTCCTCGAGAGAGTGACCACCGACGATGCTGACACAGCGGAAGCCGAGCGGGCCAGCAAACTTCTTGGCTTCCGTCTCAATCTGCTGGACCAGTTCTCGAGTCGGTGCCAGGATGAGGCCATAGGGACCGTCGTTCTTGTTGACTTCCGTGAGGGGCGGCAAGTCGGAAATGTACACCAGCAGCGGCAGCAAGAACGCTGCCGTCTTTCCGGAACCCGTGACTGCGACACCGATGAGATCGCGGGCCTGCAAAGCAATGGGGATGGCGGCGCGCTGGATCGGCGTGGGCTCCTTGTAGCCGACCTGATCGACGATGCTGAGTAGCCGTGACGGTAGGCCAGACTCCTTCCAATTGCGCATGGGGTTGGGGATGGCGCCGCCCTTTGTCGCGATGCCAAAGTCTTCCTTGAATATTCGCCAGTCTCGCTCTCGCATCTCTCCAAGCGCCTTCTCTGACCATCGCTTACCCAGGCCTGTCCTGTCAGCTCTCTCCCTTGCCTTCTGGCGCGCTCTGTAAAAGTCCTCCATAATGCCCCTCGCTCGCTCCTTGCCGTTCTCAACATCCCTCTGCTCGATCATCCTGGCTCGCTTTCGCGCCCGCTCCTCGGCCTCGTCATCGAATTCGCCCCCAACTCCTGCAAAGGAGCCGCCCCGGTTGACAGCTTGCTGTGTGTATAAAGGATCATTGTCTCGTGAAGTATCTTCGTCTGCGTCCCACTCAAAGTTGAACTTCTTCTCCGTCGTGCGCATACGCTTCTTCTTGGCTGAAAAGGTGGACTGTTGATTTACTTCTGGACCCAGGTACCGTGACCTTAGGAGAGAATGCTCAATTTCTTCTGCAGTGCGCTTCTCTGATGATTTCTTCTCTCCTTTCTTGCCTTCTCGCTTCACAGGTTCCCTGTCGCGTCCATTCTGGTGGTGCATGGCCCGCGGTCCTGTGGGTGGTCGGCGCGAATCACGGGCATCGTCGTACCTGGTCGCATAACCATTTGATCGTCCGTTCCACTTCTGATCTTCTTCGCGACGGCGCTGGGCGTCTTCATTTGCCTTGCGGTTCTTCTCTTCCTCTTCTTGCTTGGCCTTTTCGGCTGCTAGTCGCTCTCGTTCGGCCTTGGGGATGAATCTGGGCTTGGCGGCTGTAGCGTCAGCGGCTTTCTTTTTGCGGAGGATTTCTTCGATGTCGAGAGGCATGGTTGAGTCGTGAGGATGAGATGAAGAGCGGAACAGAAAAAAGGGATGGCTGAAAAGTGAATACAACTCCTAGAGAAGCCACACGTCACCAAAGAATTGATTAAAAGAGAGTAGCACAATGGACTGCTGAGTAGGCTGCAGTGGATAGAGTTGGCGAGGCTGAAGAGACATGATGACTATGGACCCAATCAGAAGCTTGGTAGATATAGAGAGACCCACATTTGCCAGCGTCGGGAAAACTTGAGGTCACAGCCTCGAGGAAACATGCAGTTCCATCCCGTCCGCCATCCGAAATTCCGACTTGCCAGGACATGCGATTGAAAGGCCACGGCGCCCGATAAAAAGCACCATGGCTTCCTCATCACAGCTAATAGCCCTGGCCAAGACGCTGCCGGCACCGCTGCAGCGCTTCTTCGCCCGGTACCCCCCCGCCGCCATCCTCCCCGAGCACGCCCCCAAGACGCCGCACCAAGAGGAGCGTCCGAACCCGTTCCGGTTCTACAAGCACCCCGTGACGGGGAAGTGGCAGGACCCGGTGTACTCGCAGCGCCGGCAGGCGGAGCTGGTCAAGATGGCGCGGGAGCACGGCGTCGACGACCTGCTTCCCGAGACGAACAAGGGCTTCGAGTACCGTCTGGCGCACCGGGTTGAGCACGGTCTGAGGGTCAAGGGTACCGGTGTTGGCCAGAAGGTCAAGGGACACATTCACGAGAGACACATGATTGCCAAGTATGTCGCCGGGACCATCACGGCAGTGGTGAGAGTTGCGCAGGGGTGTATGCCGGCTAACCTCGACGCAGGATGGAACAACGAAGAAAGGCCATGTTGGAGATGCCAAAGCTCATCAAGGCCTGGAAAAGGGTAAGTCTGCGGCCTGGAACGATGCATCGTTCCATTGAGGAACTCGGATATGCTGATTTTGAGTCTTATAGATTGGAAAGCGAAACTGGACCAAGTTTCCCAAATAAAGAGAATATCATTAAGAAGCCGGATAAAAAGCTGCCTGGGCGCACTTGTACATGTACCATGTATTTCTACATACAAGAATCTCAACGAAGGTCTTGTCGACTAAAGCCTTCTTTCCGTCAGCTCCTGTCTCCTGTTGCCTCGCTGTGAAGTATATGACTGGGGCCTTGCATATACCATCTGCCCGGATTCACAGTCCTCGTTGGCTATTCCCCTTCCAACAGAATTTCATGACATGTTGAAGCTTGACCAAGAACAGTCCCCATCTACCACCTGGGCTGTATTCCAATGCGAGACCAGCCCTGTATGCACTCACACATGAGAGTTCTGTCAAGACATATATACAATCACGTGATGTCTAACTGAGATATCAAGTTTGAGAAATTCAAACCCGAACCTTTATGTCAAGGGCTTTCCCTCTCTCCAGGACATATTCCGCATGTAAAACCCTCGTAACCAGAACACCAACGAACTGCCTTTCCCCCCCCATGACAGCCTCACAAGCCCCAAACGGGGCGACGCACTACGAAATCCTCAACATCACACCCGCCCTCCTCGACACCCAGCACAACCCCGCGGCCCTCATCAAGCGCGCCTACCACCGCGCCCTCCTCCGCAACCACCCAGACAAAGCCACCACCAGCACCACCTACACAATCGATCAAATCACCACCGCCCTCAACACCCTCTCCAGCCCCGCCTCCCGCGCCGCCTACGACGCCGCCCTGCGCGTCTCCCGGCCCTCGCCCACCAACCCCACCGCCCACGACGCCTTCCAGACGGGTATCGAAAACGTCGACCTCGACGACCTGGCCTACGACGACGCAAGCACCTGCTGGTTCCGGCCCTGCCGCTGCGGCAACGACCGCGGCTACCTCTTCCGCGAGGCCGACCTGGAGGAGGTTGGGGATGAGGGCGAGCTCGTGGTGGGGTGCCTGGACTGCAGCCTGTGGTTGAGGGTGCATTTTGCCGTTGTGGAGGACGAGGACGAGGATCATGAGGACGAGGAAGGGGATGACGGGGATAACAAGGGAGAAGAAGATGCTTCTCCACACCAGACAGCAGAATTCAAAGAAAAAAGTTGACCTACCAAGTTTCATATATTCGTCACAATGCATCCATGTGCTGGTTAATAACTGCATGCCATCAACCCACATGAAATGCGCGCGCCGGGCATGCCTCAGTATAAGGACTTGACAGTGGAACAGCAATTTACAAGACACAGATCTATAAGATTCCCACCTGCAAGTCAAGTAGCAGTCATTTACTCTCACTTCTCTATTCTTTAATCATATTCAAGTAAAGTTTGTTATTGTCTTAATCAATGTCGCCCTATGCAAATCACACAACTCATAGTAACCATTCTACTTGGTGTAATTAATGAAAGCAATTTTAGTATTTTTATTTGTCCAGACGGTCACGCGTCAGAGTCTAAAAGCAGAACGTCCAACATGCTCTTCTTTCGACCTCCTTGCCAGTCCGTTGGGTGAGAAATCAGCCCCTCCATGGTGCTTGTGTGTACCGAAACGATGCCGAAGCTCTTGATCAAAAACGAGGTCTTCCATCCACTCCGTAGACACCAACCAACCCACTTGCATTCGAAGCCACAGAATTGACAATTTACTCCGCCTTGGGCTCCTCAGCGGCAGGAGCGGCAGCGGGAGCATCAGCAGCGGGAGCCGCCTCCTCCTTGGGGGCCTCGGCCTGACCAGCAGCGGAGGTCTCAGCCTCCGAAGAGGTCCAGAGGGTCTGTTGCGTAATCGTTAGTTTCAAGGAAACAGTTCAAACTGTGAATGGAAACGTACAAGGTTGTCACGGAGAAGCTGCATGATGAGGGTGGAGTCCTTGTAGCTCTCCTCGCTCAAGGTGTCGAGTTCTGCATATGAATTAGAATCCTGTTTCTCTCAACTACCTAATTCATGTTGAAAACATACCAGCAATGGCGTCGTCAAAGGCCTGCTTGGCCAGGTGGCAAGCCTGATCGGGGGCGTTGAGAATCTCGTAGTAGAAGACGGAAAAGTTAAGGGCAAGACCCAGGCGGATAGGGTGGGTAGGAGGCAGCTCGGTCTGGGCAACATCGGTGGCAGCCTTGTAGGCCTCAAGAGACTTATCGGCAGAGTCCTTGCGACGGTCACCGATGGCGAACTCGGCGAGGTAGCGGTGGTAGTCACCCTTCCTGTTTTCTTGTCTCAGTATACTGTCCCGAACTGGACGGTGGAAGGGGTCACACGCACATCTTGTGGTAGAAGACCTTGGACTCGCCAGACTTGGCAGAGGGGATGAGGTGCTGGTCAAGGACATCGAGGATATCGTCGCAGATCTTGGCAAGCTCGGCCTCAATCTTCTGTCGGTACTCCTTGATAAGGGTGACCTGGGAAGAGTTGCCCTTGGACTCCTCCTTCTGTTCGATAGAAGTGACTATTCTCCAGGAGGCACGGCGAGCACCAATGACGTTCTTGTAAGCGACGGAGAGAAGGTTTCGCTCCTCAACGGTAAGATCACGGTCCTCAGAGGCGACAATCTTCATGTTCTCGACCATCTCTGTGGACGCGCACCAAAAGTCAGCCCAACGATTTCATCGAGGAAAAGGGGACATGGGTCATCAATAGGGGAAATTTGTTATCACGTACCCTCATATCGCTCAGCCTGCTCAGCGAGCTTGGCCAGGTAGACAGCATCTTCGTTACCCATTTTAGCGGTGTTGACAACTAGATTGAGGAGATGAGTTAGTTAAGGGGTTGCGTGCGGATGGTCAGAGAAGCGGTAAGACACGTCGTTGAAAAGATAGCAGGTAGGCGCAAACAGGGCAAGAGAGTCAAAAAGCGTCGCGATTGGGATCAAAGCCAAGGTAGTTGAGATAAGTAGTGGCACGGGTGTCAATGGAGGAGGGAAGAAAGGGATGCGCTTTGCGCGGGGGGGCAAATTGTAGGGTCGACGACACGACGAGAGACGATTCGGTGAGGCTCCCCGCTCCTGGCCCGTCCGTTGTTTGGCGGGGTTCGACGACACGACACCTTCGAAAGCAGTGCGCAGGAGGAGCGACAGGTGCGATAACGCGGCAGCGATGAGTCGTCCCTCAAGAGCGTGTCGACGACTTCCCTGGGCAGGTGAGAGTATCGCGAGTGGTGCAGTCGCCGTGGAATGGAAGTAAAAGGGGGATGCGTGGTGGCTTCTGTGCCCTTGTGGTGGGCAATGACGACAGAGGGAGGGAGGGGGGAGGGCCAAGGCAGCGACACCACAATAACAATGGAAGCAGCGAAGCTGATAGCAGCGCACCGCAGCAGCGAACGGGACGTACGTACCGGTTGGTCGTTGTGACTTGAAGTTTTGAGAAGGGTGAGGAAAAGAAGAGATCGGAGATGGAGGAAAAACGGTTGCGACGATGGCGGGCTGAGAGTGGAAAGAATCAGTTTTGCGGGACGGATGTGGATGCGAAG